>KN538416.1:318557-335511 GCA_000797535.1 Trichuris suis
GCCAAGTTCTGCGCGAGTCGAGGAAACCCTAAGTACGCGCACGGCCTAGTGACTGACGGCAAAGTGATTGTACGGTAAAGTGATTACACGGCAAAGTGAGGCATGGCAAAGTGGTGTATGGCAAAGTGATATAGTGCAAAGTGGGATATGTCAAAGTGACACATGGCAAAGTGGTACACGTCGAAGTGGTACATGGCAAAGTGACGCATGGCAAAGTGGTATACGGCAAAGTGGTGCAGGTCGAAGTGATACATGGCAAAGTGGTATACGGCAAAGTGGTGCACGGCAAAGTGAAACGCTCCCCCATCAGCACGTATCCTCGCGTACATAGTATATGGACGCTGAAAATGGGACAAGATTTCCCAAGAGGTCCGTCTGTAAGGCTTCGAAGTAGCTAAACAACGTCTGCTGCCATGCATAACGAAAATCCTGTTTAATTAAATTTGTCTTACATTTGCAGGCGACAATACCTAAGCATCATTTTTCATTACTTTTCCAAGCGTTATTCTCTCCCTTGTTCGTTGCTACACTTTTGCGAACGATTGTTGTCGAAGTAAGCACTGCGCTTTGACATTTTTTCTGCTCCCCTGAGGTTAGTTTGCTCATTTAGTCCAACTTACGTTAGCTTGGCAATGTAGTCTCTGTACTAACCTTCTTGTAGCCTGAAAACCCTTAATCTGCTGTACAGTATTGCGTGTTTGAAAATTCCGTTGCTTGTTGGTTGAATGCATCGTTCGTGAGCGGAAATAGGGACGACCTATGACGGAGTATGAAGATACGTATTACTTTGCTTTGATCGCTCTTGCCGAGAGGTTTCGTACGAATAATCCGCCGGAGATATCGAACACGATTCGATGTCTTTTGGCGATTTTTGAGTTCAACCCTCCGCCGGGTATTGAGGCACGGGTTCATTCTCAGCTTGGAAATATTTATTTGAAATATACAGACAATGCGGACTGCGCTAAGTTCCATTTGGAAAAGGCGATTAATTTAGCCAAGACGTTTCACGCTTTTGACGACATTTTGGCCGATGCTACCAGTTCGCTTGCTCGGCTGTGCGTTCAACTTGGTGAATTTGCACTTTGCAAGCAATTGTTATGGGAAAGTATTGAAATACTTTCGCGTTGTCATGATATAATGTGCTGGTTAGCTCGCCTCATATTCGAGCTTGTCGACGTGCTAGCCGACGATCGCGACTATTCGGGAGCTGTGGATGCTCTCAGGAAGGGATTCGACTATGCAACTCGAGAAAATTGTCTTTATTTGAAAATTGTTTTCCTGCTTAATATTTCTCAATTTCTTATGCTCGAAGGTCGTTCGCAAGATTTGCACAGCCACATGGAGAAGGCTGCCCATTTGATCGACGCCTGGCAAGGTGATCCTCTTCGTCAAGGCAGCTTCCATGCTTGGTTTATGGTTATTCAAACCAGCTTTCACATTCTTACGGGCGATTGTAAGAACGCCAGACCTTGTCTTCGTGATCTGCAGCAAGTGGTCATCTCCATGGCCAACGCAAAGCCGACCAAACCCTCACAGCCGTACGAATACTTTCAATGGGTTCCCAAGGAGCAGTTATGCATTGTGGTTTATGCGCTGACCGTTTTACACGCCGCTCAATGCGGCAATTTTGAAAAGTCTCGTCAATACGCCGAACGTGCTCTAGTGCATGCGGAGAAGATTCGGCGTGTGAAGGACTGGCCCCTGCTGAAGAACCTCCGATTGGCACTTCTCCATGGCAGCATTACGTGCAATCTTGGTACTTGCAATTACGTTGCAGCGTTGAAGGAGTTGGACCTCTTCAAGTCTGCCTGTCAGCAGAGCGCGAAAACTTTTAATCGCCATGGTGCTGTATTGCATCTTTTGTTAGGGTTTTACGCCGTTTCTATGGAAAACCATCAAGCAGCGGAACAACAGTTTGCCGCGGCACTTCGAATCAACCGAGATCCTCATTTATCCGTATATATCAACCTAAACTTGGCTGTATTATACTTGCAATGTGGTCGAGAATCGGAGTTCTATAGTCTGATGGGCATTAGTCCAGATCGAGTGCGCGACCAAAGCGTCATGATACGTGTATCAAGTCTTTTCGTACGAGGTATGCACTTAATAATGCAATCTCGATGCTCGGAAGCCAAGCGAACATTATGCGATGCCCTCGAGTTGGCCAACCGTAACGACTTGGCTCGGCTGATTTCCTTCTGCTTGGCGTTAGTGGGCCAAATGCTGCTCCGTATGAATCCAAGAATTGAATTCCATCAGGAATGTCAGCGGTTGCTCGAATCGGCTCTTCATTTGGCTCAGTCGAATGGCGATGTGTCAGGTCAGATATGGACCCTGGAAGCGCTAAAAAGTCTTTGTACAGCTACAAGCGATACTCGTCAAGAGGAATACAGTACGAAAGCATCCGAACTTGTCGACTTCATCAATAAGGAACAAGAACGGTGTAGGCAACTTAGGGAACATCAGCTAATTAACGTGACCGACCTTATTGACCGGAGCAAATCACACTTTATCAGTTAAGACTTTTTAATCTTGCCCTTTGCTTATCAGTTAGAAGTGATCGTCGACGAATTAAAATTTTAAAATGCTTACTGCTAAGCCGTCATTCCCCTTTGTATACGGGCTTTCTCTTTTCCTTGAATGCAAGCAGCCCTTCTATTCTATCCTTGAGAGGTATAATTTTAGAATAGCATTGTGCTTCGATTGCCAAGCCCGTTTTCAGGTCGGTCTGTTGTCCTTTCATAATAGCCTCTTTGCTGACACGAATGGACATGGGAGCCCCTGACGCCATTTCGTCTATAATTTGTAGGGTCCTTAAGTAGGCAGCGTCCATAGAACGATTTTGATGAACGGCGTAATTGACTAAGCCGATGTGATGAGCCTCGATGGCGTCCACTGTTCTGCCAGTGAATATGAGCTCCTTCGCGATGCTTGGATTAATAAGTCGAGGAAGTCGTTGTGTTCCTCCTATGCCAGGCATAATGCCTATTTTTGTTTCAATCAATCCCATGCGAACATTGTTTGCTGCTATCCGGATATCGCATGCAAGCGCCAGCTCAAGACCACCTCCAAGAGCGTGGCCATCAATGGCCGCCATTACAGGCATCGGTAGCGATTCAAGTTCGGAAAGTATCCTAGCAACAGTAAACTCATTAGCGCAAAAGAAATGACGATGTACCTGCGTGCGTGGTCTAGAAAGTTTATTATTTCGTCCTCCTTCATAGTAGCCCTTTCCTTGAGATCTCCGCCCGCGCAAAAAACGCCTTTTACGTCGCTTTTCAGCACGACCGCTTTGCACTGGCGGTCTTCGGCAGCTTCCTTGACGAAACGATCCAGCTCAGTGAATAGGTCAAAGCAAAGTGCGTTTCTGGTTCGCTCTTTGCGCATGTGAAAGACTCTTAGCGCGCTGCCGTTGTGAACGAAAGCTTCCATGTCGAAATCCGCGTGCGAGCTCGCAAAACGAATACAGCATGCGGCAAGATGCCTTATCGTCTTGGGCGCAAGCATAGCGCGTAATTTGACGCGCGCTGTCGATTTTCCAAACGTTCAAAATCCAACCTGTTTTCAGGGCTACAATAATGTTAAATGTAGTCAGGTTCCATTCTACAAGAGTTCACCAACGTCGCTGCGTTATCCCCAAAAGTAAATTCGCTTAAGGCCATTTCGGAGCTAAAAGCGTAGAAGCAAGCTGCCACGCGCCGCTGATCCTGCCGAACGTGCTTCCATTAGTAGGTAAGCGAATATGCCAGCTTTTTGGGAATACAAATTTTCCATGCCCTTTAACGTGAATATATACGAACCCTATGTTGTGTGAGAGACGTTGTAGCTTAGTAGGCAATAAGGGCTTCAGGGAGCAACATAACTTTGCTTTATGATCGTTTGGTTACTTCACTAAAAGCTCTGAGATATTCCAATACTGTATCCCGCTTTTTAAAGCTTCCTTGCCTTGCTTCGAGTGCGGTATACCCTCAGCAATCGAGTTGATTGCGGCTGAATATCGTAGCATATGAAGATGTGTTGTATATTTTGCTTTGCTGCCGTTCGTCAGAATCAAGAATTAGAGGCGTAGAAACTTTTGCGTTGCTCCGCTTAGGTTGTAAGTTGCTCAACAGAAAATTCTATGGCTAAATTTGTCTTTCACGCCAACCGAGCTGGACGTGCTTTTTGTTCGTCGAGAAGAAAATTTTGAAACTCAAAATCCGTTTTTTAAAAGTTAGTGCAAAAGTAAGTTCAATAAAATGTAATTTTAACTCAGGTATTTTTGTAGCGTAGAAAAGACACGAGAAATTTTAACCTTTTCCAAGTAGAGAAACGAGAAACAATGAAAGCATCCTGCGTGTCATTAATTACGGTATTTCCTGTTAAACTCAGTTGGGGAGTTTTATTTGTTCGCTTATTCGTTGCTTTTTTTATTGACCTGATCGCGGTCCTTGGAAACTAATGCTTATCTGCATTTTATGGAAACGCTTAACGCGGCTGTGTTTCATTTAAAGAAACTTTTGGTGCAACGCATTGCTTAGTGACGGGTGGCATCATGAAACGACGAAGCAGTGCTAGAAAAAGCATGGCACTTGTTCCTTCAAGTAGTAGTAGTAGTACCAGTGAGATTGCTCCTGAAGGAGGAGAAGGGAGTTCCCATGGAAAACGGGTAAAACGTCGTCGACTGTGCTCTCCGTCTTCTCCCGCCAATGGCTTGGTGAATGGATATGACCGCGCAGATGTAGTTACCTCTTCTTCTCGTCGCCAGAATGGCACTGCAAGTTTTTCGGTTATGACCAGAAGTTCCACGAGTCGTTCATCCCGGTTGAATGCTGTCAACGAGCGGTCTGCTAAGTTTGCCGCCGAAGACGATAGGAAGAATGGTAAGCTTTTAGTTGGTGACGACCTTTGCGACCGACCATTTGTGCTCTCACAGGTAAATGCAAGGAAGTGACCTCAGCGAAATCTTCCTCAGCCAGAAATGGTAATTTGTCGACAAAGTGTGAATGGGTTGGATGCACATTTGTAGCTACTTCTTCGTCGGAAAGTTTGTTGCTTCACGTTCAACGGCACATTACCGTTGGAACAAGGTGCCTTTGGTCCGGTTGTGCCTCATTTGATAAACCGGCCAGAAAGAACAGATGGCTACGAGACCATGTGGTTGATCGCCATTGTGAGACTCGATTATTCCATTGTCCTGTTGGCGGGTGTTCATCCGTATTGAAAAGCGCCGAGTTATTAGAATCTCACGTCATATACGCACACTGTGACGAAGAAAATGAAAGTCGATTCCACCATAGGATGGCAAAGTCTCCCAACGCGTTGGTGGCGGTATCGACGGATGAGAGGCAAAGAAGACGAGTCGAAGAATTAATTTTGCAATGGGCGGAATTTTGGAAAACTGTTCGTCGTGCAAAATGGTTCGACGATTTGATTAGCGAATCGTTTGAAATTCCGGAAGGATACATGCTAGTGCTTATTGGTTTATACGTAAAAAGAGAATGGGACAACTTTTTGAACGGCATCTACGAAGGACAGGGACTAAAGGAGTTTCTCGAAGTAGCTGTGGACTTGTTGTTGAAGGCAAAGCTGGCAGTGGTCGTTAGGAAGTAACAGTTAGGTGACTGTCCTTCCATCTTGCTTGGTAATGTCATATGAGCATGTGTGCTGGTTGAAGTAAAAATGTTTCATGGACTGACGGTGCTTCGCCTTGACGACGTAATTTTTTAAACACGGCACTCGAAAACCCTAACGGTTTCTAAACCACGACTCGTCCATAAAAATTTGTCCTACAGTATAACTTGTTCGAACATGGACACTTCCGAAGACAGAAATGGTCAAGTTTCTGGAATGCATAGCGCCACACAATAGTGATAAACCTGTGAAAAGAGGAACAACTCTTGTTGACAACTGCTTATTAGCTTGTCGAGCTCCGTTGTGCGATAGACGAGCAACTTCGGACCTGCGAGCTTCATTGGCCTACAAGTCACTGCGTAGAAAAGGTATTTAAATTTTTTTTCAGCTTTTCAATATTTCCTATAGCTGTCCATTACTGGACGCATACGAAGGGCTTTTGTAGGCAGGTTTTCGGCAGCAAAGTGTTCTTTGATGTATCGATGAAATTCTTCTTTGCATTATTTCCCCTTCCACTTGTTCTACCGTAACTGTGAGCTTTTGACATGATATGACAGCTCCTACAGAGTATTGAGTTGAAAGTTCAGTATAATCTGTAATTTTCCCCCTTCAGCTTATTCTACCAAGAATTTCCGTGAAGCACCCATCGCTAAGCGTTTTGCATTCTCCCGAGGTGTGTTATTAATATTTATGCAATGTTGACAGATGACGAGTGATCCCAGCGGTCCGTTTTTGTCATACTCAGTTTTCGCGGGAAACGAGAAACCTGACCATAGTTAAAATTTTGAAAAGTTACTAATAATATTACAGTATTCTTTTTTTATTCTGCTTTTTGTGATCACTGATGACGGTTGGTAAAATAGGCCATTCTCGTCTCGTGTTAAGCGGAGGGTGATGATTCCGAAGATCGCAAGCGCATCGTGCGACTATAAGTTTAGTTGTTGAAGTATTGTTCAAATTTTAAACTACATGATGTGTACGGTGGGATAATGTCAAGATCAACTTACGTTCCAGGGGAAATTCTCATCTATTCTATACGTCACAATGGAAAGCGTCAAAAATGATTCCACTGAACTCTGCCCTTTGTTCACGCTAACGCTGAACGCTTGTTTAATTTTTTTAAACGTAAAATCCGGTTCTCAGCATCATCACAGCGGTAGAAGCAGGAAATATGATAATTTACTTCACCCATGAAAAGGTAGTTTATGTAGAGGACTGTTACGGTAATGTCCCGTTATTTCAGCCGGCAAACTTCGTCCGGAGCTTGCAGATTAGGCCTTAACCAGTTGTCAGCGGATAGGCAGTGAGAAGACGGGGTCTTAACCTGTCTTCATGCTCACCACCTATCCGCTGAAGACGGGTTATGGCTTAACCCGAAAGCTCCGGACGAAGTTTGCTGGCTGAAATAACGGGACATTACCGTAATGATAAGGCTCTGTACTTTACTGCACCAATCCAAAGAGCGCATGTCAGGTATTGCAATGCAACGTATGTCTATTACAAGGCGCGGGGACAGGCCAAAAACGCGTGACCCAGCTATGATCATGGATCAGGCGTGGTGAGAACTGTTATCACAATAGACAAGTCTGCTATGGGTTAAAGTATGAAGAAGAACATGTCCGTTACAAAAAGTCTTGTATTCATAAGCCTTCTTGTCACGTATGGTATTCGTTTTAATATGTTACTGTACTCAAAAATGATTAGCAGGTTAAGTAGCGGTAACTTCTCATTACGTTTTTTGTCACTCGAGCTTGGCTCAATATGAAAGGCTGAATGTACTGTTGAATTCAGAGTTCAAACGTCCTCTTATTGGAAACGAGAAATCAGGATGTGGCTGCTATGGTTTTTTAACAGGGACTGCGGGACTACTTTTGCCTTGATCTTTGGGCTTCTGAATGGACTGAAGAGCGGAAGGGGCCTTGTTGATCCGTTTGCCTTTCTTCGCCGCGTCGCAAGCACCTATGCATTGTTGTACCGTTCTACTGAGGGGATGATTTCTGCCGTGACTGAATTTCATAATGTTCATTGCCTGCAAGGACCACGATAAGGACCAAGTTAATTAAACAGCCTTTCGTTGATTTACTTCAATGAAGTGACGCTTTGCTGCATCCCAGTTTTTCTGCTTCCACTGTAGGTTCCCCGCATTGAGCTCCGTCAAAGCTAGCATTGGGTGATTGGCCGGCAAGTAGTGTCTATGGGATGTCTCACTTGAAGTATACAATGGAAGTAATGCAAATATATGGTACCTGAATACCGGCAGCAATTCTTCATACTGCGTAAGAGCGTCTGTAAGGAGCCCACGGCTGAGGCATACACTAGCGAGAATACATTTTGTCCGTATCAAGTACACATTGAGCGGATGTAGATAGCGCGCTTGCTTTTTGTACAACTCACTGATGGTTTTGAATCTCTCCTCTCCGCGTAAACAGCGAAACGTTAAGGAAAGGATCAATGTTATTTAAATGTTCTTTTGCTGTTATGCTCATTCGGTCTTAAATGTTAATAAAATTGAGCAATGGCGAGAAAGGATATTTGGCATTCTTGAATCTTCGTCCACGAAGGTATCGTTTTCTTGATTTGAGGTTATCATCAAAATTTTGGATTCCCATAAGTTTTCGACGCTTTTGCCGCACACGTCGCACGTGCCTACAGCTAAAGCAAAAATGAAATGAGCTTTGTATAGTTTTTTGTGAGATTATCTAGTTTGTATTTTTCCCAATTGTTACTACTGAAACGTTTACCGGCATGGAATTCCGTAGAGTCGCTGCTGGAAGTTGCAGACGCAACTGGCATTTCTGAAATTAAAAGATGATCACTGTTGCTTCATCATTGTTGCTGACCATTCGATTGACGAAAGGCGACGTGTCCAGGGCAGTTTTCAGTTTTGCACGATAAACTGGAGGCAATCAAATCCTACATAAATATGTAAATTACTTGTCAGTTGCGTAATGTGATCGCTTACAAAGTTTTCATCCGAGCAACGCGGGCACTGGCATACAAAGTAGTAGTTATTGTACAGATATCGACGGCGCATTTCCGTTTCCTCTATGATTGGCCCGTAAGAAATAGTATACTGCAACAGTAGCCTATGGAGCTTTATTGATTTGATGTGCTTTATTTCTACCGAGGCTGCCGCGTCTTTTTTCTCCGGAGGAGTAGATCCCAAATAGTTTAGTATCGCCGTAGGACCGTTGAAAACGACCGCACTGTTTGGAAGGCAACTGTGCTGGAACTGGGAGAAACTGAAAATGGCATCCAATGCGTTGATCGCATTCCAATTTTTCAAGCGTACGTAAGGTAAATTCCCAATCCAATGGGATTCAAGTCGTTGTTGAGTATGAGCAATGAATTGAACGCTATCTGAAGAGCATTAGTGTGAATACGTATGCGTACATAATGACTGTTCACTTTGCCGTAAATATCCACCAGTCTGGCGGCAGCCGGAAGTCGTTCAGCGTCCATGAACATATGCAATTGATGCATGCATTGAGTAAAATTGGTTGCTTTGCTGGCGTCCTCGTTTATTTCTTTGTAATCTGTAGAACATAGGAGCATAGCAGTTGAGAGAGCGTTCAGGCGAATTGAACGCACGCGAATCGAGTTCTTCGAAATTTGGTTTCTTGTAATCCGTTAGCGTTGTTGTCATCAATATGTCCGACTTTAGGCCTTGCATATTCTGTGAAAAGATTTCTGGAATTTTTCCATAAGCGCTTGAGGTCGCTTAGTTACTATTTTGATTAGGACACGACTGATCAATCTGACAATGGTAGTTGGCAAGTCGTACGGAGTACGAGCAATCAAAAAACATTCACCGCTGTGATCTGGCCACGCGTTTTTCTACAAATTTTTGAAAATGTTAAGTTGTTAAAATCTCTTGGCTCTTATTACCTGGCATTTGGTGTTACAGTACACCGCGAATTCGCAGACAGAGCACTCGAGCAGATCGTCGCATCTGAAGTGAAAAATCGATCACTCAGTCTCTGTGAAATGCAATGTCACCTTCGAAAGCAGTAATGGCAGTATTGCATCGTTTCTGAATCTAAAAGTACATAAGCCCACGGCCATTCTTCAAGAACTGACGGCATCATTGTGAACCGCCGATGAACTGTCCGACGGTATGTAGCGTGTAAGTTAGGAATAAAAGATTATCCAAATAGAAGATTTGTTTAAACTTCAGTTTAAAGTTTAATGGGATCATATTTCGCAAGGTTAGGTTTTCTGTCTTAAAAGATGCGCAGGATGCATAAGGGGAAATAAATAAATCTACTATGCTTGTTCCGTTTAGCTGAAGCTTGAATATGTCAGATAGTATTAGCATTAATGTTCATGTTATCTGCAAAGCGTATCTGAAGTTATAGGGAACCAAATTATTTGTCCACATACGGTTTTTAGCCTGTATTAATTTAACATACATCTGACTTTGTTTTGCGACACTTATCCCTACTTGTTTCTAAGGGAGTACTATTGGGAAGGGATTTTTCACTCCAATATTATCTGGCTGCTTAGTATAGCGATTGTTATGCGTCATAACCTCTCAGTTAATTAGGGATACAAGCAGCGCTAGCGAGGATTTAAGATAATCTTGGAATTGTTTGTTTCCATGCCAACTGGCTTTGCTTTAGCAATTTACAAAGTTGTCAGCGTTATAGTAGTGTAAATATGACAAGGCGTTATGGTAGACTTACCGGCAACTGAGACAACTGTGCGCAGTTTCCGTTTGCTGAATATGTTTTACAAAAGGGTGCTATCTTTTATAAAGGCGATAAAGTTACGGTACTTAAACTGTCCCAATATTGAGCGTGTAAATATTTCGTTATTGAACGAGAAAGGGCTTGAAAATAACGCGCGACGAAGGTGACATAGATTTTTTGAACACTCAATATATCGATAGCGTTCGTATGATACGCACGGTATGTAGTTCTTTTTCCACGGCAAGAATGTTTACAGTGCTGAATAGCAGTCTCGTTTGTGGATACGTTGCATAAATGAGGGAATTGCAAGAAGCCCCAAAATTCAAAATATCTAATTGGTAATTAAGCGTAGTTTTTCAAAAAATTTGAATTTGGTCAGCAACAGATGTGCGCAGCGATGTTTTACGAGCTCACGGAAATTGGCGCCCTGCATAGGTTGCGTGACAAACGGCTCAAGCTTACGCATGTAATTTTCGCAGTCGTGAATTTTTAAAAATTCAAAAATTGTACCTGCAAACCAATGAGCATACTGTACTGGCCAGCTGTTTACTTGCACATTTCGTTTGTCTATTAGCCTAACGCTCAAAATGAACAACAAACAAATATATTCAAGCAGTCCTAACTGGAGCAAATTTTATTAATAATAATTTTTCAACTGTTCTCCATTGGCGTATTCAAAAGTTGTCATAGCGCGGCGCGCATCGACGAAATAGTCATTGGGAAAAGATTGCTGCGGTAAAAGACGCGCAAAGTCAATCTCAGCAGCTTGTTTCGTTTTAGTAAATATTATCATTTTGCTGAATGAAGTCGCGCCAGTGTTATTTATGAAAGCCAGTTTTGTTAAAATTATAAAAGCGATAAAGCGCAAATTACTTGAATTGTCTGTTGATTAAAACGGCAACTTGCAGAGCAAGGAGACTCGTGCACCTGCAAAGCAAAATTGACTAGCAGGTTTTGTTAGCTGTACTTGAGTACTTTTCTTACTGTATTTGCTTCCAAATTGCCAGGACGAAGTGTGATGTAGCTGAAGCAGCATCTTTGGCGTGCACCTCACAAGACATCCGGTTTCGGTAAGCTTAAATCTTTTCTGCGCACATTGCAGTAAACGCGTACGACGAAAAAAGGCGTGGTTTGAGTAGAAACCGTTTTATTTGTTGATTCGAGATATTGCGCGTATTATGGGCAGGCAAAGTGACCAGACTATTGAAAACGCAATAATCACCCAATGCGAAAGGGCCCGTAAGCGAAATAAACCCTTAGTTATGCAGAATTTCACCAATCCTTTTGGCTGATTTTGTTTCACGGTGTCAGTGAATTTTTGCCGTTTCTTCCACCACCTTTCTCAGTTTTTCTTCCATCTTTGTAACATCGCCGTCGACCATGTTTGCCGGGACGGCCTTTTCTATTTGCTTCGGCTTGGACAGATTTAAATTGTTCATCACTTGCACAAAGGATTGCAACGGTAGTGTCAGCCTGGGGTTGTATTTCTGTTCCTCTTCAACGCTGGTCGCCAATAAGCCTTTGTAGTCGTGTCCTGGGAACAGTAGGTAGTCCTTTGGCAGGGAAAGGATTTTTGAATGCACAGAATCGTAAAGCTTTGCCGCATCGCCTTCCTGAAAGTCCGTTCTTCCGCAACCCCTAATAAGAAGCGCGTCTCCCGTAAAAGCCATGCGTTCCTGGTGGCACACAAACGTCATGCAACCGTTAGTATGACCGGGTGTACATAGCGCCTTTATGCTATAGTTTCCAAACTTTATTTCGTCCCCGTCGGTTAAAAGTAGGTCCGCAATTGCCCCTGATCTTTTGCCAATAAACGTTCTGCATTCGGGTATCAGTTTTCGCAACTCTGACGTTCCAGTAACATGGTCAGCATGGGCATGCGTGTTGCCTGCGTAGCGTAGCTTCAGTCCCAGTTGTTGAATAATGTTAATGTCTCGATCGACCATTTCAATTACCGGGTCAATTATTACAGCTTCCTTAGTGTTCGCACATCCAAGCAGATAGGTGTACGTAGACGACACGTGTTCGAACATTTGCCTAAAAATAAACTTCCGCATAGCCATGGGTGTACAGATGCCGACCGATTGCTTGCTATTGGAAAGCACAGTATGACCTGCGATTTTTAAGAACCAATTTTGCCTGTTCAATTATCATATGCATCAATCTTTGCTGAAGACTGGTTATTCGAACAGCCTGTGTAAAACCAGTCCTTCGACGTTCTTTCCTTATTGGAAGGGAACCTATGGTGTTGCACTCCTATTTCCATCTTGAACTGAAGTGCAACACAGTTGCATTTGCATCCCGTGTATCCGGTGTACCTAATTAACTCATAGCAAACTGTTATCATAAATTGGCGGTCATTGCGCATTGCAAATGAGGTGCCCATAAAGAGTCTTGATGGTTAGGTACAGTGCTACTGTTTGTTAGCTGGTGTCATATGATCGTTTGACGAAAGCGTTTGCTTCTTTCTTTTTGCCACGAGATGGCGCTTCGAATGTTGCACCAGTCATGATCGTAAATGACCCTTATCACTTCGCTTTGAATAGAAATCGCGCGCTGTTTCGATCGATTGGAAAAAATTACGTTTAGTCATTACCTAAACAAGCAGCCATTTGAATTTCAACAAAATCTGTGCCAACAGCGTCCCGCTTCTTATATGAGCTTTTCGCTTTCGTAATTTGCATTTCATTTCCCCCACTTGTTTATCCGATCTGAGGTGCAAGTTGATTTTGCTTAATTTTAGCTTTCTAAATGAGCATCACAGTCTCTTTTCATCAATTGCCAAGAGAAGGCAACTTTGAAGCGTATACGCTTTTTCAGTTGACCTTTTTTACTTTTGCGATTCCTATTGAGCTCAAAAGCTTTTCTTCTCTTTTGATGCGGAACGGTATTTCAAAAGGAATGACTTTACGTAGCTAAGTAAATGCCTTCAATTTTGGTTTAGCTCTTTTATCTTCATTTTGTAAGTAATTGATGTCATGTGACTAAACTTGTCTTGAACTACGCCTTATGGTTGTTGGCGCACGCGTGTGATGATAACATCTTTCAGCTAGCATTCACTGCTGCCAAGTTTTTTCGCCGGCAAATGTTGTTAAACTTATACTGTCAATTATTGAAGGTGTAAGAAAAATGTTGCTTTCTTTAATGGAGCACTTCAACGATTTTTAAGCGCGCTTTAAATCATGTCCACTTCATGCAACTTGTGCTCGGCGTTGTTTGCCCAGCAAAAGAGACGATGTCTTGTTTCGCAATGTCAACGCAGCATTTCGTTTGATTGTTAATTCGAAAACAGTTGCATTGATTACTCGCTTCTTCTTCTATGTATTTTAAAAATTAGTGTGAGACGTTACAGCAACATGAAAATGCCGAGTTTATTTCTTAAGATTTGACAGAGTGAGCTTCCGCATACAGTAAACGTGACGTCATCTTTGACCTACATTTTTCTCCTTTTTGGCCACTTTGCTTCTTGGAATAATTGGACGGCTCGACGTGAACACACTAAAGTTGCTTGGCTGAAGCTAAACGCTGCATTTACATAGAGGGTATTTATTATTAGTCTTTGAAAATGATTGATCCAAAATGAGCGTCATATTGTCACATAACGATGTGGTCTGAGACAAACCGGATGTTGATTGTTGGGAGGAAGCAAACTACCAATTATTGTACCCAATGTTGCTTAACGACCTTTTTCGAACAGGCAGCGATGAATGGGACAGCGGCTGTTTAGCTTAGTGTGCCAATTTGCTGCGTAGAAATTTGGGCCCATTTTGCGCGTGTATGCATATAGAAGGTCTTGTAAAGTGATCATTCGAACTTCGTCGCTCAAAGCCGCTCCGAGTGAGAAGTTGGAAAAACAGGTTGTGGCTTTTGAGGGAAAATAAATGGAATGAACGTTTCTAAGAAATCAACAAACGAAACTGGTTTAGCTTATCATTGTTGTCATTGTTTGATGTAGCAATTGGGGAAAAGGTACCTAATTAAGAATTTAAGTGATCGTGCCCATCGGTTAAACGTAGCGCGACCGGTTAGCCCTAAACTGCGACGTGTCACGTGATGCACTTTGCCAAAGTATCCTCATTCTTATTGCGTAAAGATTGGCCATCATAAATCGCATTGTAGGAATCATCCAATCGCGTAGTAGGAAAAAATTTGAATTTCTTTTTGAGGCGACGTACTCTGCAAACTTGCAGAAAGAACTCTGCGCAGAAAATTTTGCTTCGTAACTCGGAGCAACAATTATCGATTTTGAGACGACAATATTTTTTGAATTTTCAAATTACAGCTCACTCGGGCGCTCCGTAGTTGCTCTAAGCTATTCTTCTTCATTTTGCTCGAAAGCTCGTCAAGTTTTATTCTCTTCTATGAACATCATTCTATTGATTACACTTTGCGATCAGCTTCTCATTATGGTCATTAAGAGTAAGAAAAACAGCGTATTGCGTTGCTTTTGTTGCATGCTGGTATGCATCAACGCCTGTAGAAGACTTCGTTGACGCTGTGTTCTTCAAAAATGTAGATTTTCATTTTTGCTAGTTCGTATGTAGTTTTTGAGCGCTGTAGTTTTGCATATTTAGATTATTTGTTAAATCTTACGAAGCAGTAACGTTTGTTCGCATGCTTTTCGTGACGGTTTGACTTTCAGCGAACTTATTTAACATAATCTGCAATTGTAATGTGGTGATGCTGCTTATTGAACCTGCTAATGCGTTAGGGCAGAATGGGTGTACTGTAGCTTTGCTTGCGTGTACTGCAAATTGGTAACATTAGCATATACGCACTGCAGTAATCTGAAAGCTGAAATCGTTTTTCCTTTTATGCATGAAGGAGGCATTGCCTGCGTATGTTAATCCGCACATCAGAAGTGCAACATACATTGTATGAACATTCGTGCATCACAATGTGCGCTGTCTGTGTCGCCACGTTCCGTAATGTTTCGCAACTTGTGTAGTTTTGGTCGTAGATGTTTGAACGTACATTTGACACTTCTAAACGAATTACAATTAAGTAATGCGTTGAATAGTCGAAACGCGCGGTCTTGAACGCGTGCCTTTTTTCAAAGTTGTTTACCAGAGGGCACCCAAAGCCGTAACCATATATCTTTTGCAACAATGACTTTGAAAAAGTTGTAGGCACATTTGCAACTGTAACTACTGGCCAACTCCTTACAAGTTGGCTGTGCGTCCATTAGCCTTTCAATTGACTGGGTAAATACCAAAAAAGAATAAGCAGACTTTTCGCAGAAACTTTTTCTGTACCTTTGCGACATTTTTTGAATGTAGCTGAACTTTGTATTTGTTGGCTTTTGGTCGTCTGCTTATCGTTAACACGAAACTAACGTAAATATGATAGCAACGTTAATTGGTTATGCGACCAATCTTTTCGTTGCGTCATTTTGCGTATCGATAGGAGCTGTACGTATTTGACCGCTGAACAAACCAACTGTATATGTACGAGACGTAACGATGATGTTGGGTTATGCTCCATGTGCTTTAAGCGACTGCTTATTTTCTGTTGTTTTCAACTTTACTAGTTGCCTTAAAGTATGGATATGTTGACTTTTTAGGTTGCAATGACACTACTGATGGCAGACGCTAACGTTACCGCAGATTTGTTGTACCAAAGAGAAGACTCAAAATTGATTGATGAACCTTCGTCGAGTCTTCTTGCCGACATGAGCTTAATATCACCTTCCGTTGAAGCTGTACGATGCCTGAGCATCGAAGATGCGGAGGTGAGCCTTTTCTAGGATTACCCGTTGGTGTAGCTTCGTCAAGAATAGAGTGAAGTATAGATTTGTCTACTATATGAACATAGGTACTCTATTCACGCAGTATAGGCATTGCTCTTCTCAGAACAGTGGAACGTGCCTTTCTTGGAATGCGCATTCCATTGTATTCGCCAAAGCAGTTCAATTTATTTTGTTTAATCACTCACCACTGTAGTGAAGCTGCAGGAAATTTTTCTTCGATAATTGCTGTCTATACGTTGCCATTTGCCTTTTATGGAGACTGCCAGCTGTTGACGGTATAATTAAGAGAGAAATCGTAGATACTTTACTATCCTCTTCTTTCCATTTAATCTTGTTTTATTCGAATGCAGAGCGGTTTACTTCAACAAGAGAATTGTTTGAACTGTTGCTGCTTCAGAAAGACTTTGACCTTCTCTATATTTTCTTGGTGATAAATTGCGCGACAGTAATTATGTTTGTACGAAAGGAAAGGTTTATGGAAGACGGCAGATGGTTGTGTCCACTTAAGAAACCTGTACGAGCTTCTCGTGAAGTCAATATTCCACTTTGGTTCAAAAAATACTAATTAATTTCGTTAACAAAAAGCCTACCATAATTCGTTACAGTATCCTCCTTCTTTCCTGCACATCACTTTTTTAAATTTACAATAAGTAAGTGCTCAGGTACGCGTTTGGCATTTTGCCATCTCTGTTCATTGTTTGGCGTCGTTTTGCATTTAAAAGTAACTCCCTGACTGTGTGGAGCGTTACTGGTTCCATTTCCACTGAAAGTGAGACTTTTTGACTGTAACATTATTCTCCTCGCTTTGACGCTTCCGAAGCGGCATTTTATAGTTTATTGTCAATGACCTTTTCCGATTGAATAATAATAATAATAATAATAATAATAATAATAATAATAA
>KN538416.1:335611-406629 GCA_000797535.1 Trichuris suis
GTTTCCAGTAGCAGCGCAAGTTAACTTATTTCTATATTCGAACGGACAGCGCGCGCAAATTCGCACTGTTCACTAAGAAGCGTTTGTTGAACTTCCATTCGAACGGCTGACGAAATGTCATATTTCTTAGTCAATCAATTTTTGCCGAAGGAATGCTCCATTTTCTTTGCTTTGCCAAATTTCTAAACCGCCCCTCCCGTTATGGTTGCGTTGCAATGACATTGTACGCGATCTCGAAACGAACCATTAATAATTCCTTATCGACCGTTCGAAAGAATGATTATTGAACGAAGAATGTTCAATGAATGTTTGCCCCATTAAGACGCCGCAGCACGCTTCGCGTAACCGACGAAGAGCGTAGCTAAATTGGCTTCTGTGATGATTCACGTAATGATAAAGTCGACTTTTATCTTCAATCATCGCTTGCATTATCGCCAGTCCATTATTTGTAAAGTTACGTAGCTTTCTTACTTCATCAGTGCGTCTGCCGCATATCGTCATCTTTGTGTACAACTATTCTGTTTCAAATGTTACCGCGAGAATAAGTGTGAATACTTTTATAAAATGACTTTTGAACATGACTCACTGTTCATTACGTAACGTTAAAAGTTAAAATGTGACAAAACGACGCATTTTAGAAAATAGAAGAAAAAATATGAACACATTTAAACCGTGACAGCATTTGCAGGACGACTCTTCGTTGTGCGGCGATGCCTTTGAAGGGAAAAATGTTGATCATCCGTGTTGCTCCACGTTCGGAGCACTCGTGGCCGCCGACATCACGACGGCAACATCACCCGCATCGCATATACGGATGGTTAATGCAACTGAATCGTTGCATGCTTATCCCAAGCAAGTATTTGTATTGTCCGAAGCAGGGAAACCGGTGTATACAAGGTATGTATATGCAAAATACTTTCTGATATGCACACTAATTCTTCATCAAGTTAGATATGGTAGCGAGGAAGAATTGTCCTCATTTATGGGCGTCATACAAGCTCTCGTTTCGTTCGTCTCGTCCACAAGCGGCAAAGAAGAAAACGCAGACGAGCTAATTAGCCTGGAAACGGGCTTATACCGTTTAGTCTTTTCAAGGAAACCGCCATTGATCCTTTGCATCGTTAGTCGACTTGGCGACTCCTATTCCCAATTGAGCAGGCAGTTGAACTGCCTTTATCGCTACATACTGAGCGTGCTGACTGCAAGCCAGCTTAGGCGTATATTCGACGAACGAAAGAACTTCGACTTACGCCGTTTGCTCACCGGCACAGAGCGAACAATGGATCGGCTAATTTGTTGGGCTGAAAAAGACTTTTCCCTAATGTTGGATGCCATTCTTTGCCTTGCAATGCCCAGTTCGCTCAGGGAAACTTTCACGCATACACTGAGCACGCAGTGTGCCTACTCCAAGGTGTGCATCATATACAAGCTTTACATGGCTGAAATTCATTTCATCCTCTTTTTCAGAGCATAGTGTTCGCCGTTATTTTGGTCAACGATCAGCTGGTGGCCATGTCTTGCACAAAGAATCACGTATTGTCGCCTAGTGATCTCCATATGTTGATCAATTTGGTTGCCTCCAATCCTTCATTCAAAGATGCCGAGTCTTGGTCGCCCATATGCCTGCCAACCTTTGACGAGAAGTAAGCGGCGCGAGACCATACGCTATATTCCGACACTTATTCAAATTGCTTCAATTTCAGCTCCTTCCTTAGCGCCCATATTTCCTACCTTAGCGACGATTGTCCCGCTTGTCTTCTTTTGCTTACCTCCGATAAGGGTGCCTTTTTTGAAATGTCCGACTTGCGAAGGAGAATCATAGAAGTAGGGCCCACATAAACTTGGCGTAGAGTTTTTTTTCTCTTGCTCCAATTTCAGAAATTGAATAGAACCAAAGCTCTCGCGATGCTCGACGAAGCACTGACCGAACGGAGCGCATTCAATGTACTTCATGTAAGCGGCACAGTATTCGCTTGGAGAAGTTGCACGCTTTTTACCTGTCGTAGCTTGGCATTGCCGACTTGATCCATTTCATTTACAAGCAGCGCAGTCGTTCCCAGTATACGTGTACACCTATGGCAGCTCCCTACGCTGGCGATAGCAACTTCGAAGCCTATCTATTTGGCAGATACGCCGCCGCTCACGGGTACATGCACCAAAGAACCCAAATGCGAAACATATACTATTGCAGCGCCACTTTGGAGTGTATTCTTGGATGGGTAAACAATTTCAGTTGTTCTCCAAACTACGTAAATGTGACTAATATGCGCCAATGCAGATTACGCCAAACTTCGAAGTGTACGCCGTCTTCAGCCCACTAACGACGAAGAACGAGGCGATCTCGCGCGTTGAAAATTTGATGCGTTGGATCAAAAAGGAAGAGATCAACTTGCTTTCGCTCAACGTTGGGGTACACTGACGACACGGTGCAGTCAGTAAATTCCGTTTGACCTTTCATAATTTGTTTCTTCTTTTAACTGTTTCATTAAGTATGCATATACAGATATTAGGGCGCGCATACGGTAAGAAATAGCTAATAACAAAAAGTAGGCACGAATCGAGAAACGAGTGAAATGGCAAGATACAATAGTTAACGCGTGAGATGATATAATAATAATAATAATAGTGGTAATAGGAATAAGGAGGAATAATTTCAGCTTGCACGATACTCTTCTCTCTCTCACTAAGGTAGGAGGATAAGAAGGAAAAAGGATTGCCTACCGCTCCAGGAGACCAGGGAGAACACCGTATTTGCCATTAATTGACAGCAACTCCAGGCGGCTCAATGTTTGTTGCTACGGTGGTACATAAGGAGGCGGTTCGCGAAAAGCTGGATGCCCATGTTTGGGCTTTGGACTTCGTTCCGCCAAACGATTGGAGTCAAACGGCGGCGGTGGCGGACGATACAAAGGATTCTCCGTGGTACGTTCCATCACTGGAGTGCGCACTTTGGGTGGTGTCCCATTGGAGGCGGTGGTGCCATCTTCGGCTAATGGCTTCTGCTGGTCAGCAGTATCGCTTCGCGGCGTTGAAGAAGCGACCATATTGTTCGGTTGGAATGAGCTCAGTTCTGTGACATGCAATGGCGGCTTTTCCTCCTTGAGCAACATGGGCGAGGTAGCGTTGCATTCGTTTTCGGCGTCCACTTCGTCCGGAAAAATAATAGGCGTTCCTTTGGACAAGTACTTGCGCTCCGTATCTTCGTGATGTTTGCCAGCTCGTCTGTTCCTTCGATAGTAGACGCAGGAAATGATGCCAGCAATTATTAGCAACAGAAGAATAATAACGGCGGGCAACAAAGTTGACATTAAAGAACTTCCGCTGTCATCTGGTTCTGACGTCACGGACGGCTTCTTTTCAATCGCAGTCACCGCGCTGTCTCCCTTTGAAAGGGATGGCTCGCAGGCACCCTCGTACGAGAGAGCAGCCGAAACTGGTGTGAACTCTGGCCGCATAAATGATACGAATTCCCGTCGTGGCTGACCGTCCTTTCGACGCATCCGACCTATCAAGCGACCCAATTCCCCTCGAGGGCATTTCTCCCTTAGCAACGTTCTGTTGCTCCATACGACCACCGTTGAGCCTTCCTCAATCTTATGGACCAGCACAGCGCTGGCGTCAGCTTCGCCAAAGTATTCAGCTAAACGTCTGATCAATTTGACAAAGTTGGACGGCCGCTGCCTGCAAGCAAAAAAGGGCAGTTGATCCCCGTTTGGAACCAAGAAAAGGAAAAACAGGCTCCCCCTTATACTAGGCGCGTCGTTGCGGAATGACGAATCGATGTCGCACGTCAAGAATGAACTGAATTATTTACGACCCTGACAGCGCGCACATACCTTCTTGGAAAGATTGATGACATACTCAAGTGCACGTGGCGAAATGACGGTCGCTTACCGGAGGTATTTGAGATCTTCGGCGAAAGCGAGGCGTACCCTGTGATTGGGTGCTTTCGGTGGTTGATCATCATTGCCGCCTGCCGCTTCCAAGACCCGTATGGCAAATGCGTCCGAAATGGCACTACCGCTGCTGTCGTTGGCAGTAAGCGAATACTGCCATTGGCCAGTCTCCAAGCTTAGGCCGAATAGCGTACGATCCAGCGTGTCCAAGTACATCCATTCCGGCTGACTTTGGTCGTCCAATCGATCCAGCGAAAGACGCAGAGTAACGGTGCTTCCATCCTCAACGTCGTAAAACGTGTCATCCGGTATGCGCACCTCGCATACAACTCCCTTATAGCAAACTACTGTACCCAAACTCTTGCGAACTTCCGGTCTGGAGTTCGCCTTCGGTCTGGCAGTGACCGTGCTCGCAAAACGACTGCGAGTCGAAGCGGGCTCCTCAACGTCTTCCGTTGGTCCCACCGAAGCAGTAACTCGCGTTGACGACATGCTCGTCGCCCCTGAAGACTTGTGGTCTATTCGGCTGGTAGGTCGTATGCTCAACCATGGACGCTGAGGCGTAGGCGTATACCAGTTGGTCTCCTGCAAGGTCGCATAAGATTGGGTTCACCTCCTTTCGTATGAACTTACGCCGTAGATGTCGGTGTTGTAGCCAACCGAGGCGTACTTTGACTGGACGTCGCGTTCTTGGTCGACTTGCCTCTTTCGGTGGTATCTCTTTAGCCTGACAACGGCCCAGTAGAGAGTCCCAATGGGATTTTTGCCTTCTCCGAAGGGAGGAGCTAAGCTTGGTTGCCTATCGAGGCGTTTCCTAAAACTTGTCAACGCTTCTGCTAGAGACAAAGAGAACGATCTTTCGCATCCAATTGTCCATAGTAGAACCGCCTGACGCATAAGCGATGGTCTTAACGTGGCCAGATCAGTGTTGCCCGATAATGTTACGTCGGCTAAAGCTGGGCTCACATCCTGCCATTCGAGCAATCGAAGCCGCGCGATGTCCGCGTTGAGCCATTGATCGGCAGCGGAACGTAGCAACGAAATTCTGCCATTTGGTGACAGCATCATTAGGTCGCAGTTCAACACTATAAGAAGATGTGACGTTGCGCAACTGCCGTCATTGACAACGTCGAAACTGTGTACATCCATTGAGAAGACGTCTTGAACGTAGTCAGCGCGAGTTCCATTGGCCGCGGTTCCATAAGCGCTGACTGCAATGAAGCTTGGACCCGCGTCATCGGCTATTGGTACCCCAACGAGGGCGCCCGTAGCCTCGTCCCATCGCAACCATCGAGGCAAATGATCGCTTCCAGCTTCAGTCACTTTGTACTTCCTGATCGAACCTTCGAAGGCATCTCGGGGCAGAGTATAGTTGAAAAGTTGACCAACGGAAGCCGTTACGTCCGGCAGTCCATTCTTGATTCGTACCTTAGAGGTCAGACAAGCGAACACAAATACAGTATGTAGAAGAAGTTTGAAGTGCTGCCACTGCGTTCCCATAGTCGAGCTGCTTATAGAGGAAAAGCGGGGAATGTTAGACTAGAAGATTGTGCCAGTAGAGTGACCGCTGATCGCCTTTACAAAGTGTTGCTTGCTTGGAGTCGCATGTCGACCTGATTTACACTGCGCAACGAGGAGTCCGCACGGAATTGTTGCTACAACAAGAAAACATGCAAATGGACATAAGAAAACCGGATGACAGCCGAGCTTAAATGTACAACAGGTCGCGTAAGGTCGAACTGCAAACAGTCAACACGACAAGTAGAAGGGAGAGAAGAAGAGGCGCTGCTCGACGACAACTTGGCTACACAACAAACAAATCAAGAGAAAAAAGAGCGAATAGCGCCTTCTTCTAACCGACAAGTGTCGCCATCTAGTATAAAGAGCTTCGATGACGGCCATCCTATGGAAAGATAAAACGACGAGCAAAAAAGACAACATACGCCTCCGTCGGCGTTTTCTTTAACTATGACAACGCGCTATGTACGTCCCCATCAACGGAGACGACTTAATGAGCCGTCAACGGTCGTGACCGGTTGTCTCTCGTCGATAACCATCACGACGGACGGACGGACGGACCGCTCTGGCGCTTCTCCGGAAGGTCAGACCAAAACGCCATAGAGTTCACATAGCCATCTATGATCAACGTGTACGTCGATGGTGGAAATTTTCCAGAAATTGAATTGTAAGACGGCGCCGCAATTTGGAACCGCATCGATCGTCAGTCGGGTTCGTCTTCCACCGAGTGCATTAACATCATTAGACTCCAATGATCAACCGAAGGCGGGCGTCTTGTCGGCAAAGCAAATGACTAAGGATATCGGCCCGACAGGATATGTAAGGGTGAGCGCCAAGAAAAAAAGATCAGTTTGGAATCAATGGCATTCTTCTTGTCGCTGACGCAACACCAAGCAAACAAACAAGCTGCACCATTGTAGGCTGATTGTTGTTGGTACAAAAAAAAAGAAGAGAAGAGCCGTCCATCGCATCGCGAGGCGTAGATGTAGGCGCCTTCGGGCAACGATAACTGGCTTGACGGCAGCTTCTGGTTGGCGAAAAAGTCCAGCAAATATTTGCAAAAGCTGTGTCACAACCGGTAAGGTCAACACTACCGTGTCACCTGATTCCGTCAATGGCTTAGAGCCAAGTGGCCAAGGGTAGTGGTAATCCTGGCGCGCCGCCTTACGCCCTCTATTACCGCCAGCAGATGGAGTGAACCTCGGGAGAATTGCAGCCAAGCAACCCAATCGATCATGGAGAAAAAGCAAATTAAAATAGGAAGGACAATGCATGTCGAGTGACCAAGTGCCATAAGCAGTGGATGGTCAGCAGGAGGAAAAGGGAACATCATTAATGCATTAAAAAGCTGGAGAAACTGTCACGAGCTGAGTAGTTGATCATATTAAATTTGGAATAGGCCCAATAGGCGAAAATGACCGCCTGGTGTCGAGCAAATAAATGCCATGAAAGGACAATGGAGCAAGGTCGGGTTCGTGAACGAGTCGCATGAAGCCCCGTTGGCAATCAAACAATATCGTCGTCAACTTTATCGGTTCGCCATGAGTTATTATGGTCATCGACCGTCGTCCCAACACCGGTGCGAGAACAAGGGCGACCAGTGGCCGTCATGGAGATCATTGTCAAAGTTTAGCCGCTTCGCCAATTACGTATACGGGCGAACGAACATCGCGCAATACGGCATATTGCCATCGGTTGCTTAGGTTTCCCGGCAAACTAGAACATGCGCACTGTTGTCAAGCAGTGAAGCATGTAATGTTGGCCAACGCGGAACAACGAACCGCGCGTTGACAAGAAGGTTCCCATTACAATCAACCTCGAAATAGGACCCCCGTCGAACATGGCGTCCGCTCTGTTGAAGACTATGTGAGTAGTCGTCAACGGGCTTTTCTTGAAGAGATGAAAGAAGGAAAAACGAGGCGGCCATTCAGACGGCAACAAGGCCGACCAAATGCTGCCGTGGGCAGTTGTTTAAGCAATCATGCATAGCTTTCACTGAAGCAGTCGCTCTTAGACTTTGGACGTTTTGCGAATCTCAGTGCTTTGGAATTTACGGCTGTCTCTCTCTCAGAGCAGCTTTTAAAATTGCCAGCCGTTGCACGCGCGCCGCCCCTGGCGCGTAACGACCGTAGGAAAAGGGCGACAATTGCTCTCGCCTAAACATCCCTTACAACCCACCTGGGCTATCAATATCCGCAGGTGTCCTTGACAATAGACGAGGGCAACCGTGAGCTTCAATTGCGAAGAGGTCGGTGCCAAAATGACGTGACATTACGCCGGACAAATGGTATCCCTACTGGAAGCCCAAAAGCGTACAGAAGGGACAACAGCTGTCCGTGTATGCCAACTGGCTCAAGTCAAGAGTGACGACAAGAAAGGGGAGCACGTAAACAAAGCTAGTTTGGCGCGCTCAACGTCCGAGCAATCGTGCATGCATGCTCCTTGACGTTGGAGGGCGAAGAAAATTTGCAAGAGACGAATGCAATAACGTACCGGAATGAAAAGCAGCTCGGCCGCTCTGCCAAAACGTGATGGCACTTCTCTGAGCACCGAAAAACCCCAACAGTCCTCACCAGCTGATAAGTACGTTCAAACTGAAGTGTACTGTATGAACGCAGGTTACCTGCTGTAGTTGTGCTAATGTGACTTGCCCATTATTTATGGACGAAGTCTAAGAATAGCATTTGTTGGGAATGCAATCGTGAGGCTAAAAGACGGCTTAGTTGCGACAAAGTGACGGTAAATTTAAAAGTTATTATTAAGCCGTGCGACCGCGTTCCTTCCGGCACAAAGAAGAAGGCGATTCGTACAATTGAGAACATTTAGCAAAAGTAGGTTAAGCTCTTTGTAACTTTTTTCAAACGAGATTATTGCAGGCTATTCTAGCGACTGAAGCGCGAAATTCTTGTTCAAGTAACATTTGAAGAGCAGCAATGCATTCGGAGGTAAGTCAGCTTATCGTTTAAAGTTGTAATACATTGAGTGCGTAGAAAGCGAGTCATAAAACGATTAGTAGTGAGTACGTTAATTCTAAATCGCTTAGTCTAACGATTAAGAATTGGGCGCCTCGAGACTACGCCCATTTTGTTGTTGAAAAAAACTTTTTTTAAAACCACTGATCCACGCGGATCCATTCGTTCAAATCGGCGGTTTGCTCTTATGCTGAATTGTGGCAGTTTTGAAATTTACTATCATCTTGCTTTAACATTTGGACGAATGTTTTTTGAACGATTCGCAATTGCACTGCTGCGCTCGGTCGCGCGTGCTTATCAACTAAATTAGGATTTTTTGAAATAGGAGTTGTGTGAAGAGAGCTGTTCCAACTTTTTTAAAAAAGCATTTAATATGTTGGAGCTAATGGTTGTTCGTGTTCGCCTTGAAAGCTGTTCTTCAAGTCGGCAAGGTCGTCGTTCCTGGTGTTACTTTCCGGTTTTCCATTAATCCTTCGAACTTTTGCAAACATACGGCACAAGACGACGACTGGCCTGCTTTAATCATTGCTTCATTGTTCGCCTCATTCCGTTGTCATAGCGAAGCAAAAAGTAAACATCTCTTTATTGGCCCACGTAAGTTCGATTGCTTTGTTTTTCTGCTTTTCATTTGCAATGAACGTGTTTTTTGAATGACAGTGCAAGTGACTAAATTTCCCTTCTTAAAGCCGTCTACTGCCCTTCCGTTCACTGAGTTTTGAGCATTTTCGAGTTGACTTATTTTATCATTATGACAGTGCTAAGTTTGGAGCATTGTATCAATGGCACGATGTCTAATTTGTAAAAATTCTGTTCTCTTTCAAGCTATTGCACTAGTTTCGGGGAGTAGAATTCCTAAAAACGTGCTAATTCACTTTATCAGTTACTGGAAATACATGAATTACGGTAGCTAAGATGATATTCAGGTTACCGGCAAAGCTAGACTGAAACAACCGTACGGCACTACGATTGAACAGTACGTCTAAGCAGAGGAAAAGTCGGGTTTTTAAATTTTGGCCCGATAGCGATATGCGATATTATGAAGAGTTAACTTAAAATCTTACGGTGTGAATTTTCGAATAGCACGTTTGAGTTTGGTCGGTCCTGAGGGTCCTGGGACCGACGAGCTTGCTAGCATATAGCTTAAAAAAGATAAAAATGTGAGCCTTTTATGCAATGAGTGTTATTGATGTTTATGACCAATTATTTTTTATAAAAAAAAGGTTGCTTTATGAACAACCATCGTAGCCTGATACGATTGGCTGTTTCTATGAATTCACCATTGTCGGAAGAGAGTTCAAGTTAATTTATGATTGTTTCAAGGGTGCCGGCGTAATCTTGTTAGGTATTCATTGCTTTATGCATTTTTTATTATACTAATATGTTTTGGATATAGAGGCACATTTTTGGAGGCTAAGCCGCTACGCGGAGGGTAAAATATGTATTGATTTCATTATCACTTTTCCTGATGCGGTCGGTGGTTTTAACGTGCGTCAGAATTGGGTGTAAAGCTATTTCTCAAAATGAAATGCAAATATGAAGAATAGAACAATGTTCCATTATTTGTGCTCAAAGTGGGCATTCATCCTTTTGGAGATGCAGAGTTGCCTGTAATAATGAAGGGCAAATACTATAAATATGTCACGTCGGTCATGCGTGCACTGCGCAGCATTTGTGCAAGTCCGACTGGAAAATTTCCCAGTTCATCAGCCGAACGCGATTCAGGTAGCAAAAGTGGTTAAATAGTGTGTTCGTTGCCACTTTTGTGAGTAAACCCGTTGGCGATGTAGTTCACTTAGTTAAATCTAGTTAGTGATCAGTCTCTCCGCTTCAGCGTAACGCTCACCGTTCAAAATCGACTTTTTGGACAATGCCCATAAAAGGTCATTCAGAAAGCTTGATTCGTAGCAAAGGCGATTGTTTTCCTTGAGTTAGGAATGTTTGGAGCACCAGAACTTTATTTAAATGGATCAATAGGAGCCGGAGCGGCTGTCTCTAAATTGCGGCCGATTTTTTAAATTGAATACCAGTTTCCATTAAAGGTGAATTCCTCCAAACAGCTTTTGCCCATTCAATTCGTTAAGGAAACCTGATTTTTTGGCCATCTTTGGCCATTAAGGCAAGTACTTAAAAGGAATATGCATTATTAGCTTATTGCATAATTGTTTCCTTACATGTGAAATCTAAGGTGGTATAATCAATGGAGCTATGTTGGTCTAAACTTTTCTTTAGTGCAATGCTAAAAGCAGGCCAGTATGCCCATATCGTCAAGATCCCATTTATAGCAAAACGTTTTAGGTATGCCCAAGTTCAGATGAATACTATGGTTGATTCTAAGTTCAAAGCGCGAATTTATGCAAAACAGTTTTTGCCTTATATACACATCTGCCGTTCTCGTGCGAATAGACGGTGGTAAATCAAACGCTGTTGCGACGCCGTGAATTTCAAATTCGTTCTATTGATGTAATTGCAATAGTAATAAATTATGCACCTTCGCCGAATGATCGACTTTTTTCATTTGGCGTTCTCTCCAGTCGCGAATGTTCGAAGAAGGCGAAGTAAATCATTATTCTACCATGGGACATAATGTATGGGCTTTTGCCCTTTCCTATTCGACCGTTTTTGCATCTCAAAAAAGGCTACTTTGCTTGGGGGCACTTTTCTACGAATACTTTAGGGTGTTGTAGTTAAGCAGTTGCTGACCAGGTGCTCTTACTAGTGACTTTGTACTTTTTTAAAAAATAAATCCAACCGTTTGCCATATAGCTAATCAATTGAGCTTTTTCTTTGAATGAACAAAGTTGCGTAAGAGCATTACTATTG
This sequence comes from Trichuris suis, assembly GCA_000797535.1. Classification (NCBI taxonomy): domain Eukaryota; kingdom Metazoa; phylum Nematoda; class Enoplea; order Trichinellida; family Trichuridae; genus Trichuris; species Trichuris suis. Next base: position 346,818 of record KN538416.1, read on the forward strand.
GTTATATCAATCGCACGTGCATCTTAGTATTTTTGATTTTATCCCAATAAAAACTGAATGTATTATTTTATTGGAGGCCCGCTGTGCTCTACTGAAGGTGTATTAACAAAATTTGAAACTTTGCTCACCGACGTAGCAAGCACAAAGAGCTACTACCAACGAGGAAGGAAGTGATTCCAGAATGCGCTAGCCGTTTTAAAAAATGTTCCACGCGATATTTTGGACCTATATTAATTGCCTCTTTATGCTCATGCCATTGTTAAAGCTCCCAAAGTTCTTTCTGGTCTGATAAATCGTGCAGAAACAGCGCAATTTGTTTTGTCCGACCGTTGCGGCAGTTCTGTTGAAAGACCTTCGGAAAAAATTGGCCAGCAAATGGCAAAAACGTTCGCCTGTGCAACCGCTTCTTGCATACCGAACAATTTGGGACAGCGTTTCGTCTGCGCATTGTTAAACCGGTCGAACAGCCGGCAGAGAGCGGCTGCGGCGGAGAAATCGGCTGCTAAAATTTTGTAATGGTACTAATGAACCTGCGAATCAATACAGACTCCCTAAATGCTGTTTGCTGCTTCTTTGAAAGGTCGGCTTGCCTTGTCCGAGTGTTGTTTAGTAATAGTAAAGTTTTTAAAGTGACATTTACGTTTTTGTTGAGCACCAAAAAACGACTAAAGTAGTTGAGCTGCTTTGCAGCTGGACGTAGGCAGCTAGCCTGACGGCTGACTTATTGTTGATAGCTGCTGGCACAGTCCTAGGCGCCTGTTGATGCGTAAATTCAATTCGGCGTACACTCTGGTCAAAGCGAAAGCACAGCTGTTACCCCACGGCTGTGCAGTAGTGATTTCGCGCTCGTGTGCGACTGCTGGTTAACTGTGGGAGCAATAGTGACACGAATTGGAAAAATGACGGACGAGTAGTAGTACCCTTGGGACGACGTCACCGCGTCGTTTACGCTCTACGCAACCGACCCATTGAAGCATTTGAAATTAAGATTTCTGTCTCCCCCTGCTGCTGTGCGCGTTTACGCAACGTCATGCCGTTTGTCGATTTTCGCTTTCTAGCGCTCCCCCTAACTACGTTCCGTTCGCCAATCGCGTAAAGTCGATGGAGACCGCTGGGCGTGTTTGGTCGTCCGGCAACGCTAACACGCCAAAGCCTTTTTCCCTTGTGTGCATCAATTGAACTTGACGAAAAGTATTGCTCAGCTACAGTAATTCTGACCTGATTTCAAAGCTTTCAACAAACGTAGCAAGTCGTCGCTTTTGCCAAAGTTTGGCCATCACGCGCGAATTGCCTACCAGTTTTGTTGATTTATATATACACGTACAAACGAATAGAATACATGAGCTTCAATTGGGCTTTGTTCTTTTGCTCGGGTAAGTTGCTAGGCCGTAAAGCAGTTGATTTTGGCATGTTAATGTGATAATGTGTGTATACCTTTGCCGATTGTTTTTTCTTTTGAACGTTGGGCGAATTTTTTTTCCGTTCCATTTTCTTATATCTTCAATAGCTGTTTGTACGTTCCATCGTGAGTTGTCGATTGGAGAGATGCTGTTTGCGAAAGGTTGTCACGTCCGCCTTCGTAGACAGCACAGACGAGAACGTAGCGATGGCGCACGTGCAAATTGGGTCGTTTTGCCGGAACGTCTAACGTATACAGGTAGAGAGATATATATATGGAATAGCTTTCATTGACGCCTCAAGCTTCCGGCTTAGCCAAATTTGACAGTTTTAAAAGCATGTTTGCCAATATGTAACCAGTTTGATGCATCCCCATCCGGCTTCAATGATCACTTTTTGAACCGAATGCGCCGTGTCGTTCGATCGATCAAATGGGAATTTTTAGGCGACTCGTCAAAGGATCACCTCTGTCTTTGAAGTAAGTTCAAATCGGGAGATTGGCCAAAGTGTGTGCAAACTGGTAGTTGGTGGCGACGATGTAGCGCCTTGCCGTACGTAGCAGCGACATTTTTGGTAAGTAAAAATTGGTAATGCAATCTCTCTCTTTGCCTACACGGGGGCAAACAGGTTTAACGCGAAACATCATCGGCTGCTTCCTCGACAACCGGTTGTCGCTCGTGTTGAAGATGGCGAACAAATACTAGACGCAACGATCCAGTAGTAGCTTACACTTTACCGGCGCGCAGTTAATTGTTGGGTAACTCGAAGAACTAACGTTAATTGACGCATTCGTGGTCGTCGTTATTTCCGCTACTTCAAAAGTGCACGTTTTCATACTTTGTTTATTTCATCATTTATGGTAAGGCTATTGAAGATGAAGAAGTATTCGCAGCGCGTAATAACCTTCTCCTCTTGAACATATCTACATTGTGACGTGCATGTATATTTTATTTCCATACTCGGCTGGGTGATTTGGTTCCAAGCTTTTTTCTAACCCATATATGTCAGCCTTTTCGTAGTAGGCATTGCTTTACGAAAAGTTTGACATCAATACAAGTTGATTACAGCTGTTTTCCTGAACTTTCGATGCCGCTGTCTCCCAATAGACAGACGTTGCTACTGTTGTTTACTTCATTTTCTCTAATTTTCAAATTCAAAAGAAGTACGCAGTGGTCGCCTTTGCTTTGTTGTTAAAGCTTTTAGTGCTCGCGTAAAACTAAGCAGAGAAGGAGGGAGAGAGGTGCGCGCGCGCGCGCGCTTGCGTCGTTGCCCAGATTGCCGGCCGCCTATCGACTAGCCAAATAGAAACTTGGGCGATCAGGTCTGACCAGTTTGGGGCACCCACTTTCCTGTAGGCTTTGCGTGGGCTCCACCAACCACGGAAACTGCCTTGCGGTCACGCTGATTTGAATCTGCGCGCCCGAGCGCATTTCGTTTACGGTTATTTTACCCAATCTTATTTTATAGTCGGTTACGTTGGCCAGACGAACATCGTGTATTCAAATGGTCCATTAGGTTTGTTGCTTTTCTTTTTGCCGCCCTATCTGCGGCTAGAATTGGATCGTAAAACGTTCGTTCACGCCACTTTTCCAAATACGCTGTCGGAATAATTATCGCCGCAGCGTTTGTTGATTTTGCGTAGCCGTATCTTGCCGCTTGTTGCCTTTTGGGGGGAGCTTTCGAGCGTAGTTGCATTAGTAAGTTTTAATGAAAAAAAGTTCGACTCTTTTTTGGCTGCTTTCATCAATGGGGTCGTTTCCATGGGCTGTGCTTGAGAATCATTAGTCGTTTTTGCGTTGTGCGCGCTTGATAATGCAATTTAGATTTCCATTGTTACGGTAGACTAAGAAATGATAGTCAGGTTCAGCAGGCCAATTGCGACGCATTTGACCGAATCGCCTGTATGCATTTGCGTAACGGCCAGCCAGCTGGTATGACTTGTATCCAAGTCACGTGATCTTGGCCAATCGTCATCGTGACGGTAGGTTAATTGAATGCAGATGTGTTCGGCGCGCGCGTTCGGCATTGGCTGAACAACGCCATACTTCTTTGATGGCAACGTATTTATCTTTGTCTCTCTCTGTTCGATAGTTGCGCATACAGCGGTCGCGTGGATAAACGAGTTTTTTGCCCATGGAAGCTGTAGGCGCTTTGGCAGGTTTAGTTTAGTTCAATTTTTGCACAACCGCTCTTGCCAACCTACTATCACCGTGCCAATAGTAGCAGACGACGCAACTAGCGGTTAAAGAGCTCGTCGTCGTCTCTTGCCGCACTGCTCATTGCGAACTCTCTGTCTGTTGTTGCTTCTTTTTTACGTCCCCGTCGTCACATGCCTGTCGTCTGATCCAACGATTACTCGTGGCAAATTTTTCCAACTTGAATCTTTTTGCTTAGACCCTCAGTTTGGCCTTAACGGTTTTAGTTTTGGTCTCCGCTTCGTCCTGGAGGGTCCGCTGTGGGCGACGTGCTATTTGCGTGCGCGTTTGGAGCGCTGGTAACTTCATTATTTGGATAAGTGCTTGCGTCGCGCGGACGGCGACAGCGAGAGGCAAAGCAATTTTTGCGTCATCAACACTTCGTCCGTTCCCCACTGCTTTGTCCTCCGGTTTTTAATTTGCAAATTCCGTTGGTTCCGAGGCGGCCTCTGTGTTGACATGACGCAGCATCCCTTACTGAATAGTGTTTGCGCATTGTTGACTTGCTGCCCTCTCGGCATTGAACCATCTGTACATGCTGCCAATGATACAATCGTTGTCCCACTTTTACTAACGGGCCTTGAAAAACTTTTGAAGGCACAGTTTTTTTCCTATTAAGAAGTGCTTGTCTGCTTCCTGCTTATGATCTTTATGCTTTGCTCTTTCGCGGGAACGGTGAGCATTTTCTTGACGTCACAAGCGAGCATATTCACTTTCGGTCTTAGTGGTCGACGTTGGTTTTGGGATGGACTTATGTTTTTCAGAAAAATGACAAGTATTTCCATCGGACTACCGCTCCTGGTCGGCTTGGTTCTTACGGTTGCTCACTACTCTGTTGCTGAAGCAAACAAGGGACAGTCTCCTGCTTGGAGACTGACCTCTCCTGAAGGTAGCTACGTCAGGGCGGTGGCTGGCTTTGGCACTGAACTGGAATGCTACGTGGAAACCTGCTTGCCAAAAGAGCTGACGGTAAGTTTGAATGTTCAAACAAGCTTTGCGCCCTTAGAGCGAAATACAATCTTAGGTGAAATGGTACAAGGACAGCAAGTTGGTCGCCGAAGGTACCGAAGTGAAAGGCTTTGACGGTCGGGGTCATATCCGTCACGGAGTCACCCTTGATCACACTAAAGGTGTTAAAATTACGCCGCCTGTTTCTCTATTTTAATAATTTGTTCGGTTTTTCTTGCAGATTGCAATGGTACTTGCAGTGCCATGGGTCCTTACTGTCCAAGGGGTCATTACTGCTTGGATAACTCATGCTGCGCATGCGGTCAGTTTCGACGCGCGCTCCCAGTTTCCAGTTGAATTTTTTTTTAGACAACGAGGAATACACGTTGATTTTGTCCAATTTGACGTACGATGACGCGGGCACGTATGTCTGCGATGTTGAACGCGGCAATGCGTTGGAGTTCGACCTTGAAATATTAGGTCTTTGGCGTCCGTTGTTCATTTGAAGAAGACGTCTCACTTTGCGTCTTTTAGAATACGGTTTGATGCCGTCACGTCGCACCTACACGTTCGACCATTCCGGTACCGCTCCCTTTTTGCTTTTTTTAAAATTTTGAACTTCCCTTTGCAGCTTGCTGCGCCGCCGAAGGTGTGTCGCCAAAATGTATGCCGTTGTGCAAACCGAGCACTATTGAACAGCACAAGTTTGATCCGGTCGCTTGCGAAGACGAGTACGAAAAGTTGCTGAAATGCGTTACCGAAGGAGGTGAGCTTCCAATGGCATTTTACGCGCTCGCCGACTTTAGGCAATTTAGGCAATGTAAGCCATGTGCACTGTTGTCGTATCAACTTCGTGCCGGCTTTTTGTTGGGAATTCTGCCACGGTCAGTTCAGCGAGCCCAAACGATCCAACCAGTTTTGCATCTATTGGATGCCAGAGATATTCGATTGTTACGAACGAGCCTATCGTAAGTCCATGCGAATACGTTCCAAGCATTTCATTATGTTTTTTTTCAAATTGTAGTGCCTTTTCCGGGCCCACCGGAAAAGCTTGTCGTAAATCCATTGAATTCGAGCGCCTTGTTGGCCTGCTGGCAGCCGCCGAAAATTCGGGTTGACTCCGTGCTCTATTACACCGTGCGTTACCAGGAGGTGCCCAGATTTCCATTCTTGGGCGGCGGGTAGGCGCTGGCTTGTAACTTTTTTAAAAAATGACGCTCCTATCCTTTCAGCATTCCATTTCTGACTGGCGAAACGGAGGATGTGGATAATGCGCCCGTTGATGCAACCGAAAGTAATCCGTTTCACACCAGCGGTGTTACGGATGAATTCCCGTCGCACGCGATGCCTCACGAAAGAAGAAAGAAACGACAGTCACTGTTAATTATGACTCACAACTTGCTTACCAACGAAACGGACGTAAGGGAATACAAGTTTAGCGAAGTAAGTTTACAGTAACTTGTTTTATTGTCATTTTTTGCGAAGGCGACAATTTGCAGATCAACACGACGGATACGTGCGTTGTTATTGATAACTTGAAAGCTTCAACGCAGTATTTGGTCTTTGCGACGGCAGTGAACAGCTACGGCACCAGTTTGCCCACTTCCAAGCAGACGGCCTCGACCGAAGCCGGTAAGCCTGTCGTGCATGGCCGCTGGGGTCATTTCCTTTTATGTCTTTTTAGTTATCTATCCCAACCATACGTTGCCAGACGTGCTGGGCTGCTGTAAGCGCAACTTCGTATCGCCGGAATGCGTGTCGAAGCTTTGCGACCTGAACGACGTTCCAAGCGCTTTTGGCGCCTTCAGCGTTGCCCTAACCTGTCGCAGCGAGTTTGCCCAAGTGGCGCCTTGCCTGGCAGGTTTGCGATCTCCTATACAACAACATTGTTACAATGCTTTTAATGTAGATGGTCGTAATCACAGCGCTTGCTGCAAGGATAGAGGCGTAGGTGGCGAATGCCTTAAGCTGTGCGATGGGACCGCCAGCGATTTGGGCCTTACCAGTGTTCTATGCCTCAGCCTCGACATGCACGCAGTATATTCCTGCTTACGAGAAGGTTACGGTATGTACGAGTCTTATTGGGCCGTCTAAACATGCTTACGCGTTAGCATATAGTTTTAAAAGTCCAACTTCTTGTCTAGACGCAGATACCGTAAGAATCCTATTATTGATTATTCAGGTTTTATTTTTTTAAAAAAATGGTCGGCATGTTTGTATTTACGAACAACTTTGGGCCGTAGCGTGCGCAGCGGGAAAGCTTTGCAGTTGCGTCGTTCGATTGAGTTTGCTGTTTTTGTTGTTCCCGCCGGCGACAGGCGCTTTGTGCCGCCTTTTCGCCGTTCCGTGGGCGCCAAAGCTCCATTGGAGCAGTCCACTCGATTCGTATGTTTGCAAAATGGTTAACGGCAAACAGAGCGTAACGGATTAGCGAATTGCCCAAAGAGTTTTTGCCCATCCGACTATACGTCAATAGACTATTTGGCTTGCCGTGTTCGTTTGTCCAACCGCAAGTCACGAATGGCCATCCGCCACTTTGCGTAGATTCTATGCGGATGGTCGATTGGAATGATGCACCCGAAAAACTTGACATGGCGGCTCGTGACTTTCGCTTAATGGGCCAACAACATTCCTTTAGTTGAATAACTAAACTGCCGGCATAGGTGTTGCCTTATGGCTCATTCCAACAGTAGTTATTGCGCCAGTCCCAGTCGTCGACCTTTTTTTATTACTCGTTGATGCGCAATGTTGGGGCCCTATTTTTCCAATGGGCATTGATGATTGCAAATCAATAAGTTCCTTTGCCTTGCGAACATTGCAGTGACCTTTTTTGACTGATTGCCTTATTCTCATCTCCGACTTTAACGGAAGCAACTAAATTTCCTTTCACCATTTGCTATGTGAAAAGCAGCTTCGTAGTTATTGGTAAATTTGGCCTTTCCTATTTCTGCCTCATTTGAAGAGACGCATTCAATGAGTAAAGTGCGGTCGGAATTGTGAATTGCATCGTTTATTGGGCGGGAAAAAGGTTTCAATAATTCTTCCGCAATAGCCGACTCGAATTATAGACGTTAATAGACGGAGATGAATTAAAACCTTTTATAGAGTTTTGTTGAGGAGATCACTGTATGATGTTATTGTTGCTTTGCTTATTTGTATCTCCATTCTATTTGTAATAACGTCCGTCTGCACATGACCACGCGTGGACGTGGTCTGCGCTCCTCTTTTGCCAACTTTGTTTTTTTACTTACAGTATTTTCGCGCAGCCAAAACTAATGCCATTATGCCAACGTGACGTGTCGAGATAGATTAGAATCTCTATTTACAGTTAAGCGGAAAATAATCCGTATTTTCCGCTTAACTGTTTTTCTCTTTTTTTGCTTTCAACTTTTCAATTTTGTGCTGCACGTATGTTGCTTTCGAGATGCCATCTTCAGATAGCGTTTATTCAAAGTGACGTTGTTCGATTTTAAGGGAGAAAAAAAATTATGTTGACGTCATGAGACAACTCGCTGACAGCTTCGACGCGATGAGCATCTCGCTTCCTTGTGCTTTGTTCGGATAATCTCATTTTTAGAAAGTTTCAATCATTTATAAAATAGATCGGACGAATTTGCCAAATACAAGTGCTTCTATTTTGATGCGCAGGTTCGAGGATGGAACAGAATTGACCATGTTTATCAGAAGCGGCGCCTTTATATCCCATCGATATCTCTTATCATCTATCGCTAATTGTTGCTTGCTTGAAATCGCTACGCTCACGCGACAGTCAGTCTGAGCGTAGCCTATTGGTTTTCTTAATAAAATACTGTCCGTAAGCTCTTGTAGGGCCCTTAAAGAAATGTTACTTTTTGCGGGTTGGCATTTATTCTAAAGTTTTGATCCTTTTTCCTTTTAAGTGACTCATCCTTCGCCGCCGACAAATGTCACAGTCAGTGTTACGGGTCCTCAGTCGGCGTACGTTATGTGGGATCCACCGATCAACAATGCCTACCATGTCAGCAGCTATTCGCTGTTCGTTCATGAAGGAAAGGACAAAAGTTACGAAGTAAGTTTATAAGGGGAAGTTTTCTTGCTAACAAGCGGGTGCAATGGTCATTAGATCACCAATGCCGTAAGCCCTTACGAGCTGGTGGACCTCGAAGCAAACTCGATAGTTCGCGTTTACTTGTTGGCCCATACGGATCACGGTTCAAGTTTGAAGTCGACCGTCGTGGAATTCTTTACAGGCGTCAAAGGTGTGTGCATGCATGTTTGGGCGCCATCGAATCTAGCGCGTTTGACGGCCGACCAAAATTGTTGCAGAGTTCAACTTCTGCGAACAAGGAACCCCGATGCGCGGAGTAACTGGCGAATTGATGAAATGCTTTAAGCAGATCGACTGTCCAGCCTACACAGTCTGCACGGGCGTTTCGCAGGACGACTTTGGCGGCTACTGCTGCCCTACTGGTAAAAGTCGCTTTTAAAAAAAGCTCCCTTCTTTCCTATTCGCATGTTTAAGCTGAATTTCTCGATCGCGATTTCAAACCTAACATCCCTGACTTGCCCGGTTGTTGTTCGAGCAAAGGCGTGCAGCCCAATTGCCTAAGCTTGTGCAGTTACAGTATAACGGTGCAAGAATTTGCCAACATCCGCGAACAATGCGTCCAAGACTTGAAAGCAATTGTAGAGTGCGCCGGCGGTAGGCCAACTCGAAATCGACATTTCTTAAATTATGGCCAAGCTTTCCTTAGATGGTCGTGATCACCGGCCCTGCTGCATAGAGGCTGAAGTTCCGGATCCCTGCCTCGACTTTTGCTACTCACCAGTGAAGTACATAGGCAGTCATCACATGACTTGCCTTAAGCATGTTGTATCCATAGCAAAGTGCAGCTTGCATGGAATTTGTATGTCCTTGCCATTCTTGTCTTCCTTTTAAGGTTGTACTACTTTCCGTTTTAGTGAAATTGCCCGGTACCCCGCTGAATTTGCGCGTTTCCTTGGAAGGTGCCCGTTCAGCAAAGTTCACATGGGATGCGCCTACTCAAGATATTCCGGTGGAATACTATGAGCTATTGCTGACCCAAGAGGAAAGCAATACTTATAAAGAGGTATGTGTATAGTCTGTAGTCCAGCGACTTGTGGTCGAATTGTTTTCATTCTAGTACAACACTACGGATCGGTTTTACACGGTGACTTCGTTGCAACCGTCTGTCGAATATCTGGCGGTGGTCATTGCTTGGAATAAGCATGGTTCAAGCGTGCCTGGCAACCATGTAACATTTACAACTCAATCTGACGGCAGTGAAATAAGTACTATAGCTCCGTTTATATATCTTTTGGAATCCATATTTGGTTCGCTAAGAAACTGACGACAGACCATTGCCGCCTCATAGCTTGCAGAAGGTATGGTATCACGACAGAGCGGTTAATATCACTTGGGAATGGGCAGGCATGTCTTACACGAGCAGGCCGATCAGAAACTACCGGTTCAAAGTAGTCTACAGAGTGGACGGTGCCAGAGAATGGCAACAAGTAAGTAAACCGTATATGTGCTAAGAATAATTGTTTGCTTATTTAACACATTCCCCCTCAGGTAGAGACAAATAGCACATACGTAATTTTGAAAAATTTGACCCCGCTAACAGCCTACGACGTCTATGCCGTCGCTGTGGACCTCGATCGAAATTTGTCCAGTTTTCCATCGGAAATTGTCGAAGTCTTCACCTGGGAAGGTAAGCGTTTAACGGGGACGGTTGTTATGCAAAACAGGTTCTTTGAAAATTCCAGTTACAGAGTTACCTGAAGTGACGTTCAGTACGAGTCCGAATCCGCCATTCCGAGAGGGCAACACCATAACAGTAACTTGCACAGTGCTTAGCGGCGCTCTTCACAATTTGACCATCGAATGGGGAGGCAGACAAGTGGTACCAACTCGCCAACGCTTTGCCGTGAGCGTTTCCATTACGGTTGTGTTCATTGCTTTAGGCATTCGGTCGGGACAAGGCGTCCTTCGTGATACAAAACGTAAAGAGAGAGGACGTTATGAAAACGCTTATGTGCATTGGCTACTCACCCAGCGGCGAGGCGGTCAAAGTTCGTCACTTCCTTAATGTCCATTGTAAATTCCAATTTTGCTCAAAAACCATCCAATGACGCGATTCGGCTGCTTTCAGTTGCGCCCATCGTGATGACCAGCATCTTTCCAGTGTTTGCCTATTCGGGCTTCAAAGCGGAATTGGTGTGCCGCGTTCATGCCTACCCAATGATGCAGACCAAATGGTACTTTGCAAGGAATTGGTCCCACGTACAGGAGCCTTTGGTGGACGATGGTCGTTACTTGTTCTTCATCAGCTCACATGACAATCCGTTCAGCTTCAACGCAACGGCGCTGGTGAGTTTTTTTTTGTAGCATTACACGCGTAGCTCCAACTGTTAGGGTCGCTTATTCGTTACACATTGTTATATATTAGTTAGTTTGCAAAAGTCCCCGTAGAAAGTAAGTAATGAAATTTTTCAAGGCGTTACAAAATATTGTATCGTCAGCTTGTTTAGATTAAAAAGACGACGTTGGCTGACAGTGGCTTGTACACTTGCAATTGTTGTAACGAACTTGGTTGCACTAATGCTTCAGTTTCGTTACACGGTATACTGTATTTTTATTTTTAGCATAAAAGTGTTATGTGTATATATATATTGTTTTTATTTTAGTTGAGCAATTCATGGCTCCTCGCGGCCCGGGAACGCTGCTGAGTACGTTTCGCCTTTATGCTTCCTATCTTTACAGAGATTTATTTTTAATTCTGTTAAAGCTTGTTGTCAAGAGAAGCAGGTACTGCAAGAGTGCCTTTCCGCCTGTACAGTCGACATAGACGTGTCCGTCTACGTAAACAATCCGCACTGTATGAAGGAATTTCCAAAATTGCTTCAGTGCGCAAAAGGTCTGAGCTTTGTTATTTCTTTTTGTTTCCTATGTTTATCTTTCAGACGGCATTGACCATGGTCAGTGTTGCGTAATGGCCGGCGTTCCTTCGCATTGTTTGGCCTATTGCCATCAAGCGGACGATTTGCCGCTGAATCTCGATTGCCTCAATTATACGACCCAAATTCTCTACTGCGTTCAGGAGGGTCATCGTAAGACCGTTTGTGTTTAAGAATCCATTGACTCGCTAAGCTTCTGAATGTTAATAGGCGTTCTTCCATCCGCGCCAATGAATGTATCCGTTCATCCCGTGGTGGGACAGCGATCGTTGAATGTTACTTGGGTCGATCCGCCGATGAACAAAAAAATGCACACTACTTACATAGTTTACTATCAAGAAGAGGGAAGCGACCGTATAGAAAAGGTTAGCCGGATTACAATTTTTCCTTTTTTGCGCATGTTTACAAAAAGAAGATAAGCAAAGCAGTTTTTTACAGGTACGAACGGAAAACACGTTCGCCATTTTAACAGATCTGAACGCTTCTGCTACTTATACTATAAGCCTGGTTGCGGCAAATCACAACGGGTTCTCCTCCTTCGGACCGGTCATACAGTACAGTAGCGCCGCCCTGGCGAACTGGGATCATTCGGGTAGGCGGCCCATTTTGAACCTTAACCTTTTAAGACGTTCTTCTATTATTTTCACAGCCTACGAGGAAAGTGGTACATCTTCGGCGGGAATAGTGTTCGCCGTGTTCTTTTGCTTATTTATTGCCTTTGCGGTCGTTTTATCCATCATCTATTTCACTCGCAAACCCTACCATCTGCCGGCATTTATTCTCAAGTTGAAAAAGCGCCCAGCCAGTGATCAGCCGAGCAGCGCGGTTGCCTTTGAAAATCCTGGTTACGAGCGGGAAGGACAGGTAAATGAATGCGAACCATACTGGCGCGCTATTGGACCATTTCGTCATTTTAAGGTAAGGGTGTTGCCAGCGAACGGCTACACCGCGGAACCTCCTGCTGAGGACCCTACTTCCGGTTGGGATAGGCCGGAATTGGAAGCAATTCGTGAACCACAGCATCGCGAACAAGACGGCATGCGTTACACAAGATTCCGCTAATTGTAACGGTAAAAAGCAGGCAGCAAGAATCGATCGGTGGCGCTTACATTTTTTTTTAAAAAGCAATTGTGTGGTCACTTGTAAAACACTCTCAGGGGCGGGCTGCGTTCCTTCCCAAAAGAGCACGAAACTTGCTGCCGCTGCGCGCGATGATGGCCGTTTTGTAATTTTTTAAAACTTTTCATACGAGTTGCGCGACATTGTCGCGAAAATGCAAATGCGAATTTTTAAAATTCTTTCTTAAGCGTCGCCTACTTGTGCGCCCCATGCAGGACCAAAACTGACTGTGGCAGCTCTTGTCGTCGTGTTCGTGTTGCAACGTTTTAGTTGGCGCACCCAACGCACCTTTTGGCGTTGCATTCTATTCTTTTCTATGTCTCCGAAAGAACCTCCGCCCGGCGTGTCATTGTCTTGCTCTTATAGCGGCCACTTTGACAACCAGCCTTTTTTAGGTTGCTGCGCATTGCGCCGACCTTTATCCATCGTTCGCGTGATCCGCTTTCTTCTTTTACCGAAAGGTGATTTTTTGAAAATAAAGCGCGCCAATCATCTTCCACCTTGTCCACCTCCGTGATTCGTCAGTTCCCTTTGTCGCGTTGTCTAAATTCTTTTGAGGAGCAACGAATCAATACGATGGTCTTTCTGTTGGTGACGAATGACGTAGGCACTGTTTATATTATGGTCGTCAAGTTCATCGATACGGAGTCGCCTGGTCGAACGCTATTGATTCTCCCAATGGCATTTCCTTATTGGACGCCACGGTGGAATCGATTAAACAGTTGCTCGAGTGAACCCGACTTCCTCTGGTCAAACTGCGGCTGCTTCTTACTCGTCCAAGTCGCGAGTGGGCTCTCGCTTTGATGGTCACTGACATGAACAAAGATTGACTTTTCCTAAGGTTAGTGTACGCGCTTACTTTTTTCTTATGACATCGTCGCTTTGCAAAAAAAAAAGCTAAACATACACATCTGAATAAGAATGGGGCAATCGAACAGATTTCAATGCTTGCGAAGCCTTTCAGTTGGTGACATTTGGATTTTGTTAAGTTTAAATTGCCATTTGATCTTTTTCATTTTTAGGCTATGCTTGTTTTTCTAAATTCAAATAAGCTCTACTGTGTAGCATTTATTATTTTTTGCCTTGTAGAAACAAAATGTGCTATGTTGAAGCTGCCCCATAAGCCATTTGCCTTAGAAAAGAAGTCTCCTTCAACCCCCTTTTACAGGCAGGACGCTGCGGTCCAGAGAATGGCCAGCCTTTTGTTGGCTGTGCTGTTAGCCATTTTGCGCTCCTCCGCGGGTGCATACCGTTACCACAACAACGAACAGTTGAACAAAGCTCTTGCGGACGTCCACAATCGTTGTCCAGCAGTAACTCGTATCTATTCGATCGGTGATAGCGTGGAGGGAAGGTCGCTGTCCGTTATTGAATTCTCGCTGCACCCAGGGAAGCATGAATTGCGTAAGTCTTTCCATTGATTACACACTGCTTGTAGGCAATTACTCGTAGTAACGAACAAGACGCTTACTGCGTCACAAAATTTGTCATTCACTTATTTTGTCGTTGAGCATCATTAATGAATCGAACGTCCGCCACAACTGTTGTTTTCTTTGCGGACGGATATCGATAGCGACTATTGACTTTAAAAATTGACCTTACGTTCGATTAAACGTCTCAATGGGCGCGTAAAAAATACGCTGTGCATGTTTTTGTTTCAGTGAAGCCGGAATTCAAGTATGTTGCCAACATGCACGGCAATGAAGCTATTGGGCGCGAGCTTCTTATACGCTTGGCCCAGCACTTGTGCGAAATGTACAACCAGCGCAATCCGGCGGTGCAGAAGCTGGTGAACATCACGCGGATTCATCTGCTTCCTTCAATGAATCCGGATGGTTTCGAAAAAGCCTTGAACTACGTAAGCGAAAAGCAGTAGTAGTACGACCCGTACGTTGACCCTTACTGTAGCACGGGGACGACAAATGGATGGTTGGAAGAAATAACGCCCACGACGTGGACTTGAATCGCGCGTTTCCTGATTTGGACAGCCTTCTATACATGTTCGAGAGACGAGGTATACCGTTGAATTCGCATTTATTGGAGTATATGTCGGAAAGCAGCGAGGTTTGTCGAATTTTCGACCCCACAACAATGGGACGTATGCCTCAGTGGGGATTTTTGCAGCTTGAACCGGAAGTCCGAGCTGTTGGACGATGGATATTGTTGATACCGTTTGTTTTGTCAGCCAATTTGCATGAAGGCGACTTGGTGGCCAACTATCCGTTTGACCTTAGTCGTGATGGTAGCGATCAGGAATATTCAGGGACCTCTGACGACTGGGTGTTCAAGTAAGCGTGACCCTTTTGCACTTAAAGCATTGCTACCATTCAACGGTGGTCTGTTGCAGGCATTTGGCGCTGGCTTACTCGACCAAGCATGCGAGTATGTCAAGCCCGAATCGTCAACCGTGTCCGACGACTCACGAAAATTTTTCCGTATATGGCGGCATAACGAACGGTGCAAGTTGGTACTCCTTCCGCGGAGGTGCGTTGGCGCGTTTGGCATTGCTACAAGCTTAATTTGTCCTACTGTATTTTTTGTCAGGAATGCAAGATTTCAATTATCTCGCTTCGAATTGTTTCGAGGTGACCCTTGAGCTTGGATGCGACAAGATGCCTCCAGAATCGACGCTGGAAAAACATTGGTTGGACAATAGAGATGCATTAATGAATTTCATGTGGCAAGTAAGTCGTCTATTCATCCGCACTGCTTCAATGTCACTATGAAAAGTGAATAATTATTAAGATTAATATGTCAGTCAATGGCAGGTAGGAATAACCCATAGGCTGCTAAGATACTCATCCGCAACCGCTCTTTTGTGAACAGTGATCTAAAGCCGCGTTTTTTGTCCTCACTTTTTCTTATATAGTCTATTTTATCGTTTCCCTGTGACTTATTAAGCACAATAGGCAGTCATACATTTAGCGGAATCACGCTATTCGCGGTTTGCTTTTATGATTATGCTGAAGCCGAAATATCGTAAATTTAATTCCTTTTTTGGTAAAGACAGGAGGTTGTACGATACCTTATCATGAGAAATGCTGTCTCCTGTGTTTGTGGATTCGATTAGGTTCGGTTTTGTTTCATTTTTTGTATTTACTTTTGGTCAGTTTAATTTGCATATTAAAGAGCTCTTTTTTGAGTCAAACTCCTCGGAACATTTACCACTCCGAGAGAGAGAGAGAGCGTATGGACGGTCGAACTTTGATAAGCAACAGTTTGAAATCAAGTTTCATTAGTAGATTACTTCGTATGAGCAATCGATTTTATCTTTCTATTCGTAGGCTGCTTATTTCAGATGCTACAGTAGGCGACCCGCTTAATTTTGTGTCTATTAGGCCTAAGTTTTATTAAGACCGAGTAGAAGAAAGAGTAGGTTCAATAAATACGCAAAAGAAGGATACTGTATCAAAAGAAGATGTGCATGAGCGAGGCCAGGTTCTTGGATGTTTGCCGCGTACGCGAAGCGGTAGCGACAATATGCTATCTAATTATTCTTCTTTGAATATAGGGCTTTTTCGCAAGGCGTGCACAAATGATTGACTGGCCCGTTTGACAATACGATTTTGTCCGTTATGCTCCTCCGTCATACTGTAACTTTGCCGTCCATCCTCTTCTGCCCTTCCGTAAGCCTAAGCCTAAACGTAAGGCTCATATGTTGGCTTAAGCTTAGGTAAGAGCAGAAGAGGGTAGACAGCATGCTCGCCAGTAAGCTTGTAACAGGTTGACGGCATGGATGCCAGAAAGGAACCTGCATTTCTCGCACGGTAGAATGCATAAGCGACAAAGCCGAATAAAGGAAAAAATAAATACTAACCAGAGGCGTTATCAGCTTACCGCGCGCTGTTGGCGCTTCGTAGGAGATCTGAAAGAACTGCAATTGTTTCTTTTATCCGATCTGTCAGATTGGACGCCATTAATAATGTGACTTTTCAGGTTCACATTGGCATCAAAGGAGTAGTGTTAGATGGTCGTACCGGTAAACCTCTTTCGTCAGTTAAGATAGTTGTTCAAAACGTGACCGACTCGAGAAATCCCGTTCTCATCAAGCACAACGTTATAACAGGTATAAGTCTTCGCTTAGTCGATTTGGTAAAGCATAAATTAACGATGAAGATGGCTTGGTGATTTGATGGAATGTCAGTGTGTTCATAATTGACTTTTTTTAGCTTTCAATGGTGACTATTGGCGTCTGCTCACCCCTGGCATGTACAACGTTACTGCCGTACTTGAGGGCTATTGGTCAAGTCACAAAGTAATAAGAGTCAGCAATCCGCAGATGGTCGAGGCTGTTCGGCTTAACTTTGCATTGACGCCAATCGATAGTTCTTACTTTATTGACAATCGGCCACCGACGATGATGGCTCTTCCCGTGGATGATGATGATAACGACGATGATGGTGGTGATGATAATGATGATGAAGCTGAAGGCGAAATTTCACCAATAGAAAATGACGACGTAAGTACAGTGCTTATTTATTGATGCTAAAGCTTTGGGCCTTGTTGGTTATGCGCTCTACCGTATGAAGAATGCAGGTTCCTTTCTGCCAAGCATGGCGGCTGCTAACCTGTTTTGCCCTTAGCTAAGCCTGAGTCAAAATATAAGCCTTATATTTAGGCGCAGGCTTAGCCAAGGGCAGAACAGGATGGCCGGCTAACTTACAGTATGACGGTGGGCGCACAATCGACAAGACTGCCCTACCTTTTTTCCATTTTTTAAAATGAGGGCATTTTTATAATTTCAAATCGAGACACCGTCGTCCGCTAGTTGGCCATATGTTTTTAATCGCGACTAGCAATTTGGCAAAAGCGTTGCATCATGTTACAGCGGCTTATTAGCATAATTTAGCTGAACAAGATCATGTTCGAACACGCGCGCTAGGAATGTATAGCAGTTCAATTTTTTCATTGAATATTCGAGCAGCTTGTTTTGCAGTGCCTCTTTTAGGTCGAAGTTGACGACGCCAATCGCTACTTTGCCCTAACTAACGATGATACTATGCCTGAAGTAGATCAGTATGTGGTTTGAAGGATGTTACCATCAGCTGACTTTGCTTCGCTCTTCTTATGTCATTCCTGTTGTTTCCGTCGTAACCTTTGCAAGACCCGGTGTTTCGCCGCCTCGTTGTGACTATAATTTTCTACGATGATCTAAGCGGTTGGAGAAGGAGATGTTCGCCTGGTGTTCAGCGCCTTGCCGTGCTTATTAAACAGTGCAGCCAAAATGACGTGTTTTTAAATTTTTGTTGCTTCAAGTGAACTTTCGGACAAGTTCTCTCTTACGTGGCACAAAATCAAGTTGCTCATGTAGGAGCAACATTCATCTTTTAACCTGCAGAGATTGGCACGAAGACTACCTTTGCTAAGCGATTCCGATTGCCAACGAAAGCTTCTTCGTGGGCGCATCAATTGGAGTTCGCTTTTCGATCATACACGTACATATCATTGCTGTTCTGTTCAAGTCACTGAAGTAGGACATATTGTGATGACAATGTTCAAGATTCTGCGCAAGTTCCGCTGACCGCTAGTCGCAGCAGATTTGCATATAATAATGTTCTTTCGTCTTTGCCACGGAGGCTTTACGATACTTCTCAACAACCGTGCTCTCATACAATAGTACCGTCCTTTGAGGTGACTTCTTTTAGAAGTTTGAAAAATTCATTTACCTGATCCGGCTGTAAATGTACAGACGCTGTTTCGTGGTTGTCAGTATTATAATCTTGCAAGTTGGACTTTGCCAGCAGCAGTGATGCTCTTGAATTCTCCACTCCGGAATCGACCTCGTTGGATACTTCGTCAGAAGTTACGGCCACATTGCAGCTGCTCTGCAGAAGCATCGTAAGGGAATCACGTTTTATGGAAATTATGGAATGTCTGTAGGAAGAGGGCGTGTAGTTGGACTGATCTGGTTCAGTTACGGTAAGTTGACTTAATTCCGTGGTTCCTGCACGATAGGCACAATAGATGAGAAAACTTCTGTTACGTAAGTATAACTGACCATCCGGTGGTTCCAGAGTGCTTTTCTTCCTTTCCATTTGACTTTCGATCGTACATGTCCTTATGCTGACCAGGTTGGATCTAAATTAAGAGTGTGTGCTCATATCTGTAAGTTCATATATGGTCAGTGAAGATCACACGGTTGGTAATGATTTCCTTGATAGTAGTACGGCTGGCGATTTCTGGTGTCTTCCCTAACCAGTTGAGGAAAAATAATCAGCGATCTAAAGGCAACATTCGTGAGCGCAAGACAGCATCGTGCTATCAGTGGCATGCACATACGGAACAATTTAAAACTACCACTTCCTCGTTGGTATACTGATTTTTGCTGATTGCATGCTCCCTTGCGCGAACTTAACAGCTGTCAATTGCATGCTCGTGCGTTCGCGCGCGGCTGTGCGCGTAACACATAAATTTTCCCAAAGATGTTTAAACATTCAAATCGCAGTTCTTCCTTCAGCGCGCAACGCGTCATATTGCTCCTATTGCTAATGCAAAACCTCACCCAACTAGTGGCACACCGTGCAAGAGAAAAAACAGCTTGAATACAGTTAAATATTTTCAAATATTTAAAAAACGTCGTTGGAATACAGTACCTCGACATGACAAGTAGGTACGTTTTCAAATAGCTGTTTTAAGCCGCGAAAGTCACGTGCTTTGTAGTAGCAGTGGACATGCACTATTCTTTAAATAAAATATATTAACGCGCTTGTGCAGTAACGAAACGTACAGGCCAAATAATTGCCATTTATGACCATGATTTTAACGGATTCTACGTAACGTTGCTACAGCCCGAAAATGAAACAACTATAGCTGCGTGATGTTTGTTGTGCTTAGTTAGGCAAGCTGATAAATGATACTGCCACACTTTCTTGAGCAATAGGTCTTTTAAGTGCTGCTGTTAGCAATCTGTCGATAATCATGTGAATCTTTTGATTCGTTTCCCTAATACGTGCAGGTTGAAAGCTAATGGTTCTCTCGATGTACCGGAGGACTCCACATAAGCAATGAAACTGCTTTGCTTAAATAGTTGAAACCGAAATCAGCATTGCAAGAATAACCTAACCGCGTTTTCTCAGTGATCATCCCACTTGCTTACAGCTAAAAGTTTAAAAACTGGTTTTTCTATCGCAAATTCAATGTGCGAAGTCTTTGCTGAGCTAACTTTTTCTATTCTCGCTTACTGCGCTGGTAACCTTACTTGAAGATCATTAATTACTGTACGTTTCGATTCAAACCATTAATTACCAACGGCTAAGTTTAGGAATTCATACTTTTTAAAGAGAACAAGGACATGAGAACTGTCGCTAAGCATGCTGGCATGTTGCACACACGCAGTATTACATTCTCGTGTATTTCTGAGAACGCCTATCAACGCTGTATGTTGATTGCATGGCATAATGCTGCTACGCTACGAAGCAATAGATTTCTTTACATGTCTGGTAAATATTTTAGCATTTTCCTTCCCATGTGTACGAACGACGCAGAAAAGGGCCCCGTGGAAAGTTTTACAGTAAGAGAGCTGTTTCCTCAACCGTTACTTTGCGCTTTGTCGCCAGTTCTATTAATACAACTATGCAGCTTTTCCAACGGCGCCCTCCAACTTCTTAAAAGATTACTGGATTGGGTAGAAGCCACTTCCTAACTTCTAGAGCGCATTAAAGCGCTTGAAACCTGTTGCTCAGCGGTAAATTGCTTAAAAAATAATGAAGTTGTTTGCTTACTGTAGGTTCCATACGTGGTCGCGCATAGCTTGCATTGTTCGAATGTGCTCTTTCTTCACGCGCACAACGTTCTTTTCCGGTTGGAAGATGACAATGTACATTTTGGGCGCAAAGAAGCAACACAGCGCTACCGTACCGCACAGGCTGACGCAGATGCACAGTGAGGTCGTTTGTATCTGGAAAGCAAACATTGCCCATTCGACGCAGTCGACGACGAACGCGCCTGCACAAGGTAAGTGCAATCAAGTTTTTCTACTCTAATCTCTAAAGGCGGTTTGACCTTCGTTTTTTTGCCGCCGCCGGCAAATTGATGTCACTGCAGCTAAAGGAGGAAGCTTCATTCGCTAAGCGTAGACTTACTTTGAAATTTTGGTTAGTACCAAAGTAGATTGGTATGAAAGCTAGCCATACAATGCACGTTGCGTACATGGTGAAACCGATGTACTTGGTCTCGTTAAAGTTCTCCGGTATCTTGCGCGTTTTGAACGCGTAAACTGTGCATAGGATGATTAGAAGAATGTTGAACATCATTGAAATGGGAAACATGACGGCCGCTCCCTTGCAGGACAGTACGGCAGTAAGCCTGGTAGGATAGAGCACCACCACCTCAGGCTTTTCCACAATTATCCATATCAAAGCGGTAAGCACTTGAATGGAAATAATGAATGAGCATATAATGAGCTGAGCTATTGGGCTGAGGAATCTTAGGTTGCGAAGTTGGTGCGCCTCGGCGTTGAAAATCCTTGCCAGCCGTAGAGTTTTGGTAAAAATGGCCGCGTATATCGTGCAGGCAGAGACGCCTATTCCAATTCGCAAAATACCGCAGGTAACCTTGCTAGGAGCATTGAGCAATGGAAATGTCATGCAGTAGCAAGCTATTATGCCGGCCAGCATAACGTAGCATAGTTCCCGTCCCGAAGCTTTGATCAACGGCGTATTGTTGAACTGAACAAAAATGTAGAGGACAAACAACGATGCCACAATGCCAAAGGTGCTAAAGGTGGCCGGAACTAGTGCCCACCACGTATTCCACTTGATGTACTGCGGTATCATGCGCACACATTCGCTTTTGTATTCATCAGGGAGGTAGCCAATCTTGCAAGGAATACAACTAGTCTTATTAGGCATGATTGACGTCTCCGTGTTGCATGGTAGGCAAGTCCAGCAGCAGCCAGGTGTCACTATTGTTTTGAATTCATTCTTCTTGCAAGGATCGCTGCACATGGAAGTTGGTATAATCCTTTGAGGGAATCCCTTGCGAATTTGAGTTTTACTCAGGAACAACCTATTCGCAGAGTAAATAGCTTTAGGTGGCTCTGTCCGCCTCGGTAGTGGTCATCCTACCTGCCAGTCCACTCTCCAACTGGTACATAGTATTTATGCAAATCGTGGAACTGATAGATATTGTATCTTGCCTTCCTATCTCCCTTACTGTCAAGGCTGATTTCTTCGTTGTTCGTTCCTGAAGTCCGCTTTTGTCATTGATGCCTGTTGGTGCCCCTCTGAGCTTACCGTTAAATTTAACTGTCCTAATATACTTGAGCAGAGTTTTACCATCTATATGCTGCGAAACATTGCATTGCTTGAACGGCACACCGTAGCAATTGTCCAAAAGTAGTTGGTGCAAAGAATGAGCGAATAGGTACACAGCATCGATAACGGAGGACACGTATGCTTCTTGGACGTGATGCTCTTGCAAAGAATGAGCTGCAATAGTTGGCAATCTCATACGACGATTGCAGGTCACGTGCAGTGCATTGAAAGCTTTTAACGCACCTTTGCATGCCAGTGACGATAGGGAGCAGTTGAATTGCTTCTCCCAAAATTCGTCGAACCATACATTTCGATGGTTGGACTCCGGTCGTAGGGAGGTGAAGTACAGGTTGAAATCTTGAAAATTGCCAAGAGAAGAACCTTTTCTTAACCTTTCGTTCGTACCTTCATTGACTCCGCTTTTCGGTTGAACTGTGATCGCTCCGAAGGAAGCGGAAGGGTGTTGCGCAACGGCAGCGCGTTTCGTCCCCCAATTGTCGCTGCCTATCCAAGCAAAGCGCCCGGTAAGCTTCAGCTCGACTACAGCCTTCATTAGCTAAAAAAAGGAATGGTGCAGTTTCGCGTACCTCCATGCGGATGTGTGTGCCTCATTAACCTTTTAATACTCTATCGATTTGACAGGGACGTATTCAAGGAAAAATCTAATAATCACTAATTCCAGCAGAATGAATTGCGTAATATGCAAATGGTTGGAGTTCTGTTTTGACTTTGAGTGGGATAAGTTCGGAAAGCCGTAAGCAAAACTAACAAGAGAGTATTATCGCCATTGAAGCCAAAACATGAGCCTTATCAGTAGGGGCAGAATAGGATGGCCAGCAAACTTACAGTATGATGGTGGGGAGGCTAACAGACAAAATCCATACTTTCAGTTTAGGTATATTAGGAAAGGCGAAAGCTTGAAGAAGTTCAGTAGAAGCAATAGCCACCCTATTAGCATATGCAACGTCCGACGGTCCTCTACGTGCGTTTACCGCGAAACGAAGTAGCCATTATGGAAAGAGAGGTTCTCTGTCAGTTGCTAAAGTTTGATTTGCATTTTGTCCTTCCCCATCGAAGCAGAATGTAAATTCCATTCATAGCTCGTCATTGAAAAGTTTTGACAATGCGCCTTAACTAATTGCAACAAACTTGCATAACGGCGGATGAACGAATGGAATACCTCCTAAGTCTTTTGCTCATTAGGACGCTGGAAAAATGTCCACATCGATTACGTATAGCGGACGAGATTGAAGCTAAGTCGACGCTTAATTAATAAGCACAGCTGTGCTTGCAGTGTCGCGGAACAATTTGGTCGGATCAAAATGTATGCTGGACCGAAAATATGGAATTTGCCTAATTCGAAATTTTCCGCTTGGTCTGCTGCTGAACTTTGCTACAGTAGGCCGTGAATAGTATGCAGGTAGCTTGCTGATGAAATGAAAGGCTCGATGGCCAAAGTGTGACCGGCAAACAGCTTTAACATTTTTAACGGACTTGTTTGGCTTCCCGTCGAGCATCTTACCTTTTTAATGTTGTCTTCGTGACAGAAGGTGACGACGCCTACGGACCGCTCTTTCTGAAGCGCCATTATCAGCTTTAAGAAATCTTCTTCTCGATAGTAGCGTCGGATTTTTTCGTAAATCGATATGCATATACCTGCAATGGGAGCTGTTATACTCTGCTGGCGTATGTTCAGCTTGTGTAATACCTTGTCGTGAGGCTATAAGACGAAAAGCTTCGTAGGCTGGTTCTCCGTAGGTGCCTTCGTCGGCCAGCACGGCAACAAAGTTCCAACCCAATTGCTTCACCACGTCAGCCATCGCTTGAGCCTGGAATGAATCCGGTGGAACGACCCGGGAAAAGTAGCCAAAGCGAGACTTGTCGCTCAGTTCCACCGATGTGGACGAGTAGCTTATTTGGGGAGTCTGTAAAAAAGAAGGTTGGATGCCCGAATTGACCTCCATCCATTGGCGAGACAATAAACAACCTTAAAAAGGCGTAGCACATTTGACACCATGGCTGAAACTTGGCTCGATGCGGCGCCAATCACAGCCACCACTGGCTTTGGGATTGCAACGTCGAAGGGTGAATCGTACGTTCTGCATTTGTACTTTTTGGTATATTCCATGGCGAACGTGGATCGGATGAGTTCTAGAGTACGCTCGAGCGCATGCGTATCCTGATGGCACGTATCCATGATGTGTACACCCAGCTTAATCGTCGGCAAGAGCTGATCGTCCATGTTGATTTTGTCAACTGCGTAAAGCATAGCTTCCAAGCGCTGTATACCTTTGTCCGGCTTGATGGCGCCGCAGTGTCGACCTTCCGGCGAGCCGTCCCCGTGTATTGGAAATAAACCACCGATCATAACGTCGCCGTCAATTTTAATCTCCTTGGAGTCGATGTCACGATGGATTTCGAACTCCACCGCGACGGCTGGTGGTGGCTCGTCACCAACTTGAGCCCTACATTGGACGTTCGTAATGGCGGAAGCTGTTATCCAGAGACAAAGAGACGCCGGAAGTAACATTATCCGTTTGACCAAGGATCACCGGGTTTTCCAGTCAACCATGTGGCGCCTAAAAGTTTGCGGGATAACAAGCAGCAGTTAGAACAACGGCGTTGATCAATATTGGCGGCAAGTTGGTGCGTTTTATAATTCGATTAGCTAGAAAGGAGGGTCGAAGTACAGGTTGTCCTATGGCGCGTCGTTCCCGCCGACCATACGAAATGCGAAATAGAATCGAGATCAACAGTTGAAGCCAATGTGATCACTTCATTTGATGAGCATTGATCTAAACAAGGTTCAGTGGAAACGATTGGCGTTTGAATCGGAGGCGCCCATTGGTGTAGCTTGAGCACCTGTGACGGAATTGACGGTGGTGGCTAAAGTGGGGGCAGTAAATTTTGATCATACAGACATTGATAGGACGTCAACAATTTCTGGCTGCGCCTACACTTCCATTCATTAGTTTCCTCTCTCCAAGGGTGCTTCGCTTGGCAAAAGCCTCGTAGGTAACCAAGAGATTCCGCTTACCTGCTTTCGGACGGGCGATCACAGTTTTTCCATTTCCCGGCTGTATTGTAGCGTTTCTTTCTTAACGATCCCAAAGTGGGCAGTTTCCTATGTCACACGCGCGCGCAGTCAGATTAGGCAAAAGATAGTTCGTCGTAATCTTGCGGGAACAATTCAGAATTGCCGTCTGAATGGCGGTGGCAATTGTTTCTGTTAGGTGACCGTTCAATCGGTTCATAATGGTCCAATAGGGTCAATCGACCGTGAGCAGCTTGAATGAAGGGCAGAATGGAAATTGTAGTGATGGAACAAATTTTGACCATTGTGCTTCGTTTGTAAACCGGCGACGACGAGCAAGTACATTAAAAAGCGGCAGTCCTTCTTTGGCCAATTTGCTCGTTCATTCGATTTTCGTTGAACGCATTAAATTCCGAAAATGGCGTTGCGCGTAATGGGACGCGATGATACGAGCGCGGGGCTTCTCCCAATCTAATGTCCTTCGGAAATTGTCGCTTTGCAAGAGTTGACGATTTATCGAAATCCGGTCAGTTGTGAGCACAATTAATCAAAGTAGCTGCCATTGCATCAACGCTTAAACGTGTGTATCGAAAGGCGAGTGGTTATTTGTCTATTGATGAAATCCCACTACTTTACTGGACAGCCGTACGCGGGCGATCGACAGTGCTGAATGAACTCGTCTTTCTAGCCCACAAAGCCTTCATAGGGAGCCATTTGTCTCCTCTCCCATCGAGAGCTCTGTGCCGAAGTGCTTTCTTTATCAGCGAATCCGTCCGTGAGAGAGAGAGAGAGAGAGATATCTACTTTTTCGTTGACGTTGTCAAGTCGACAAGCTCACTTCCGAGCCGAGTTGACGTTAACATTTTTGCCATTCTGTCCCTTCCGTCGAAGCGTGAACAACTTACGGAAGTGACTTCCGAAGGGTTTAATCAGCTTTGGACGAAGCGTTTTCGCTTCAAAGATTCTTCAAGTCATTCCGTTGAAAGGAATGGCACTTTTGCTTAGCTGCGTCCAGTTTGAACCAAGCGCGTAGTGATGAATGCAAGATATTCGTTCAATGCTTACGGTTTTTAATTCAGGCAATGCATACGCTAAAGTTTAACTCTGTTGAATGAAGGTGAATGGGAAACGTTGCCAAAAGAAAGCTTGTTTTTTGTAGCGCGTAGTTTATCAATGAATTGACCTATGGGAATTTGTGTGTCGCTGCTTGTAGTTTTGATTGATCAATCCGTCGTAAAAGATTTCATTCATTGAAACGATTCGCAGTTGCTTTTTGGACAAAGACAAAGGTCGGCGATGCGTCAGTTCGTATTTTCGAAAAGCGACGGTTCTCCCCTTGGAGAGAGTCGTTGCCTTTCGCTATTATTGTTATTTAAGGGGTCGGGAAGCTCAAATGAAAAACTTCTTCTTTGTCCAATATTTTTCCGCCCCGCGGCTCTTTCCTCTCTAATGGAGTATTGATTTTCAAATGGGCCTCAGGAAAAAAATCTTCGCCTCAGCGCACGTCGCCTCTTGAGTACATCCCATCGGGTGGTCTTCTCTTTATCGTTGTTGTAAATGAAAATGACCCCAGGCGTTAAGTTGTCGTCTATCCCATTGAGCTTACTTATTTCTGAATGGGTCTTTGGCTTCAAATGGTTGTAAATTCGAGGAAACGTTACGACCGTACCGGCTGAACGGCTTGCAAATTCCACTCTACTCGCTTGTAAGTCCATGTCGCAAGGAGGCCTTCCCTGCCGGCCATCGTGGCGATAGCATTTTTTTTACCAGCAATGTTGGCCCATCATCATTTCCCTTAATGTCTGTCCAAGTTTGCAAGACATGGCTCAGCACGTTCCATTAATAACCATTAGGTGAATGCGGCAAAGCCATCTCCCTTTGGGATGGACCAGCTAATATTGATATGGAACGGTGCATCCCAGGAACGTTCATAATTGCATTGCAACATTTAGCTGCTGCATATGGCACATGTAAAAGAGAGTGCATTTCGTACTTATATCAGTTTGCTCAACCATCAATGAACTATCGATTGGCTCTCCTATTAAGGGCTTCTGTGCAACCTGGTCGCAATGCTATTTGGTTGAATCAACTGGTTGAGCTCCCTCATGCTCATTGCAATTTGCTTATTCACAGATTCTAGATAGAATTGTTGGTATGTTCTTAGCTGACTGGACATAGCAGAAGAAGAAGCGCAGCGAGTTAAGCTTTTTTGGAACTCCACTGTATGGGCATGCTTAGAGGCGAGATTGATTTGACGCCAACAAGAAATGGCCTGAAGGATTTTGGGTCGGCAAGGAGGAATATACAACTATTATCGACCGAAGCGGATTGATTGCTGTTCAGAAAAAGCGTTATTATATTAATAAGTAGGTACGTTAAGGAAAAACTGCTATTTACTTAGGCTTACGGTTAGCCAAGCTCTTCCGGCCAATAAATGCTGAAAGGTGAATCAATGAAAGAGCTTACACTATAGTTCGACTGGAGAGAATCGAGGTGGTGTTAGCAGGGAGGAGTGCCCATCGCTGGGCGAAAATGGTTCTTCAAATTTCTTCTGACTTGACATTCCAATGACGTGCCCTGGCAGACTTGTCGTTTAATTCATTAATCAACCGCATTAACTTTTAATAGCGGCCATAGGCGGCACTTGCGCACGTCCAATAGTCGAAGGGTAGCATTTTCCCGCCTTTTGCAGTTGTAGCGAAAAGGCGTAGGCGCCTTGCGAGGATGGCATATGCTGGCAGATGAGCTGGCACACGACAAGTGACTTCCCATTGATTCGTTGGCCACCTTAAGCTATCTGACATTTGAGGACACATTTTGACTGGTGTTGATGGGTGGGCCGCCTGGTCGGCGGGACGTGTTGAATTTTGACCACCGAGTTTATCATTGAAGTTAAATTTAGCTGCCATCACGCCTAGTTGTCACCTTGCGGTGATAATCGCTTTTCTTTTGGCAAATAATGAATTTGCCCACATCCCTTAGAAGACGCGGGTTGACCTAACAGCCGGCTAGAAAAAGGCGGCGTCTTTGGAAGTTGGCTAAACTATTCGCCAACAAAGTGTTAATGCCTTTTAACAAAAGTATTTTTTAAAAAAATCAACTTATGTCCATTTCCCCCTAATTCGGCGCCTAACTAAGCGAACCGCGCAAGTGCGCCCCGAGAGATTTCGCTAATATAGAAGTGAACGCACGTTGCCTTGAGAACGTAGCTTGCCTGTCGATCCAACCAAATTGAGACAATTGAATTAAGCAGTAAGAGCTGGAACGTTCAAATTGCTCAGTAGAAACTATTTGTACATACCATTTCGTTTGGGTTACTTTGTACGCGATGGAGGAGAGATGCTAATCGCCTTTGACAACTTGACATGGGACAAGTCGATAATTAAGACAACTTTGCAAAAGAGCAGCGGCATTGTTCAACGCTGCTTCGACGGATTGGTGGAAACAAGACAATTCACTTACGCCTATTGAACATGCATAATTCTATCGCGGTTGCGGAGAAGGGGAAAACAATGATACGGGAAATTGGGAGACGGCTGCTAATCAGCTTCTGTTTATCGTCAGCTAAACTGGCGAAGCCGAGAGCTTTCGGTTTCAGGTAAATTATTGAGCATCTACGAAAGAGACTGGAATATCCTTGATAGCCGCCAAGTACAATGAAATCCATTACGCTGCTTCAATATTTGCATATGAGCTCCTCCTATTCATTCCTATTCTAATTACCCACTTGTGTCTGAATGGCACTTGAGCTACGCCGGTTGATGTGTGTGTTCCAGGGCTTTAGGGCACTTTGGACGAACGAACTATGAAGCCAAACAATGCTGCGACTTAAAGCCTTAAAGCTTCCCATCGACATCTTGCTGCAGCTGAAATTCAATTTCCCTTTCCCCTCTCTGCCAGATTTAATGCGTTCCTTTATCCAGCAAAAGTCTGAAACGAAGTCTAAAGCGAAACTGTCAGCTCTAAGTCTTGAAGATATCCTATCAGAATCAACGCAACATCAGAAAATCAAATTCTTGGTTGCTTTGCTCCTCGCTTTCTTTAGAAGCATTGTAGCGCATTCTCCAAGGTAGCACTGAAAGGAGTTCTCATGCGAAGGGCGTACAGATTACTCTATTTCGTTGCATTTGTCAAATTCTTCTTCTCCATATGGCTCTCCTTGCACGTCTGACATTGATTTAACAATTGCATCATCGTTGGGCATTTGAAGCCCTGCATCTTCGTTGGCCCAAACCAACCACATGTCAATATCAAACTTGTTGCATTGAAAAGGCTTCTAAGGCTTCCAGTATTTCTCCTCCTTCCTCACTCTGTCGTGTTAGTAGCGCAGCTGAGGATCTCCTCTTCCCCTCAACCTTCCTGCTGCTCTTTATAACGTAAACGCTGTACAAACAGATGACACCTGTACGTGTCATCAGCGATTTGATACGTCAGTCTTTGCGGTTAGCTTTGTGTCGCAAATAGGTGGTGAAAGAATTTGCATTTTCTTCCTTCCTGTCTAATTTTTATACATATGTATTTTTTTATTGTATGTTAACTTTATAATATTAATATTCCTTCGAGACGTCGCGGTCGACGCAGCAACTGGTCTTCGTGCGAGTCGTTGTTTCCTGCTAGCGGGCGCGGAAAGATGGATCAAACGAATAGCTCTGTTTGTGCT
Organism: Trichuris suis; assembly: GCA_000797535.1. Classification (NCBI taxonomy): domain Eukaryota; kingdom Metazoa; phylum Nematoda; class Enoplea; order Trichinellida; family Trichuridae; genus Trichuris; species Trichuris suis. Next base: position 376,386 of record KN538416.1, read on the forward strand.
CTGGGAAAATTAGTAAACATGGAGAATAATAAAGCTTAAATTGGGTTGGCAGAATAGTCCAAGCGTGCTGCTGTCGTTCGAGCCCGCATGGGTCGATCAAAGCTCTTTATCTGTCTTGTAGGAAGAATGTTAAGTGTTTTGAAATCATGTCCCGCGCCAGCGTTGTTCAGTGTTGCCTCAGAGATGCATCATTGCACAATGATGGCATTGGCATAAAAGACGACAAGCGGAATCAATTACGCTCAAATTTGTAAAGCCCATTCGATCCTATGCGTCAGCTGCCACCTAATCCAAAAGCAATTGTTCGCCTTTTAACACCAACGAAAAACTTTACTAATATCACTTATACTTTCAAAGCGGAATGTCTTTCTGGGCAATCGAACGCTGCTGCTGAGCTATCTGAAGTAGCGTACCGCTTAAGGTCGCTTGTTGAGATATTCCTTTATCAGAAGCGGCCGGCACTAAGTATATTGCGAAGTGACTTTGACGTATTCAAAGACATGCAGAGTAATATGTTCAGGATAGGAAGCAAGTCTAAGCACGAAATGCATTTTACAAGCGTAGAAGGCGACTTTATAAAATATTCCTAATTAGCAAATTGATCCTCTACTAATGAGAAGGCATTCTGCTGATCAGTTTTTAAAAATGTTTTTTCTTCCAGAGTCGTCTGCTTTATTAACAATGGTCTTTGTCTTAGAACAAATGTGTCTTTGATTTTTGAAAGGCATTTTCCGCTTGGCGACATCTCGTCGGCAAAGTAAAATAGTTCCGGATGTTGGAATGTTCCAGATGAGAGAGTATCTATGTGTGTTTCAAAATTGCTATGTTCTTGTTCAGTGCTTTTACTGTTCAGCACGTAGTGTACCAAAAAATCGCGTAGTGATACGCTTTATGCGTTTAGGGGTTTGTTGACACTTGCAAATTCTTTCGTGTTCGCTTTGTCCAGTTTGTTTACGTGTAGTCGTGCCTTAAACACACTAATCTGCCCTTTGATTTATATGATGATGAAGAATGTGAACTTATACGAATCTTCCTTAGGGATCGTCTCTTGTGCACGTGAATGTTTAACAGCAAAGTTTATGAAATATAACAATAAGGAAATAATTAGCGCGGGAATCAAGCTCATCATACCGTAGAGAAAAAGCCCGCAGCATTTGTAAACAATGTTCCATTCGGGATAGTTTTCTTTGTCTGCAACCCTTTTTTGGACAGGCGTTTGCAAATGGCGCCGGAAATGAACGAGTGTAATCATGCAGCTAAAAGCGGCATTGTTTGCCGGAAGCGATTCGAAGTTTGTCGTCCGTTCGTCAATTGCCGAAATGGCGTTGCTCCGTTATTTCACTGTTACGTGCAAAGGTTAGCTTCTTATAAGATCAGATTCAAACTTCCGTTCGCCAATTTCATTAATACTTCAACTTTGCGTTTAAAGGAAACAAGGAAAGAAATCTCTTTGCTAAGAATAAGCAAAGCAATGGGGAAATGGTTTTTGCGCTTATTCCAATGCGTAAGGCACAATGGGCCCTTCTCGTTTACTAATTTATTTTCGAGGACTCAATGTTTAACATAGAGCTTTTCGTTATAGCCAATGATGGAACATATCGACATGGGAACAAGTCATCATGTTTAGATTGAAGTTTTCGAATGGTTCATTGCCTATTATCACTTATTCATCTTATGCCGACAGCTAGAATTCGTAGGATAATTTATAAATATTGATGCGTAGGTTGATTCGCTTACTGTATTTGAAAATAGCCAACGCGCTAAAAAGACGATAAGAGGGCTTTGAACTTCAACTCTTTGATAGATTGATTGTTGATGAGGCGCACAATTTAATTTGTCATCTAATTTTATCTGTTAGTGTAATTCCGGGTTTGTCGCTGACATCAAACGGTCGCGTTTCGAAATGGTGCATCGCGTTGAACTAAGAAGCGCCGCCGCTACGCTAATGACCAAACGATGGGGCCAATAATAATTATTATGAAATTGTACCGGAAAAGGCAGGAAATGCTCTGATTAAGATTTGGACTGCTGCTCCTTTGATTTCCTTTCTTTTGTTTACTTTTCCTTCTCAAATTAGAACCGTTGAAAAAGCAGAGGTGGTGATGCTGGCCGAGTTGAACTTCTCGATCAAGGCGAGACGCGTGCGCGGCCACTTGGAACTGTCCAGCCATGTAAGGCTTACGCTTGAGTGCACATTCGGCTCGCCATTTACCCCAAATAACGACAGGCGATCGGATGCGCACCTAAGCTCTTTAATATTCAATGGCGTAATGTGACTATCAATGCAAAGCCGCCATATTTCTCATTTTCCCTTTAATAACAGCATATTATTACTTCCAGTTTGGTAGGTTTCGGTCTCTTATAATCAGCTGCATCCTGTTTATGCAGTGCTTGAAAATAAGGAATACAAATGCTTAGAACGGGCACTTCACTGAATCCTGAGGGTTAAGTAATCTCATTAGCGTATAGTGATCGTATCTTTTTGTTCAGTATGTTGAAAAGCGAACACCTTTAATCACCATTATAGCTATAACGCACGCTTTGAGAAACTTTCAGGGTCGATTCCACAATGTATGGCTGCGCAGACGTTGGTCGGGATTCGTCCCTGTTTTGTGTTCGCTTTTCCAAAATTACTCATTCTGTTCATATGATATGACGTTTTATCTACTGTAACAGTAGTTAAGCGTGTGCGCAGGAATGATCGACAATAGGTTAAAGTTGCAATTTGAATTTTCGTAGTTGCGCGTCAACTCTTTCTCTTCAAGGCGGTTCCTGTGAGCAGCGGCGTCAAAATCGGTGACCTTAAAGTTTTTGTAAGTTAATTTTTTAAGTGTCTGCAAATGCTTCCTTAGCTGACAACAACGTGGGTGGCGGAAGGGCCAACGAACCGTCACCGATCAGTGACAGCCGGTGGACTTTGACTGATGATGGGAACCGTTTTTGCCGTCGCTACTTTTCGACCACTTTTATTAGTACAGGTAAGCGGGCGCGCAGCGAAGGCTGAATCAGGAGAAGTTGGCGCGCGCGCATGGTCGCTTTATAAAAATTGTACCGCGATTGACGATGCGCTGTTGAAGAGAGCGGTCAACAGAAAACTGGTCTCTTTCTTTCTTTCTCGCTTTCTCGTTCAGCCTGACGGGGCAGTGAGCAATTGGCAGCCTTTGTGCGCGCGGGGCTTCAGATCAGTGGCGGCGGAATGTGGCACCGATCGGTGCGGCACGCAGACAATGCGTTTCAAAGACCTCGCGACTACTGTATCTTTTCTCCTTCAGTGACGTAAGAAGTCACGGCTTGGATAGATGCTACCTGTACGATTCGAAACAACCGCCTTCGCTTTGCAAGTGTGTATATCAACAATTTCTGTACAAGTGAGGCATTCGACCCGGCAGCACCATATAAATTTGCACTAAAGAAAAGAGTTAATGAACATTTGCAAACGCGTCAGTTTCATCCAAGCTGCTTACGTTGCATTTGAAATAGCGTTGCACCCGAGTTGTATCGTAACCTCTTCCGCAGCACATAATGTCGCAACTGTCCTGCCCGTTGGATGTTCGATTGCATTGCCTTCCAGCGGTACCCAGAGAACCTGTCAATGAATTATTTATCCCTTCTAAGGTTACGAATCGTCGCAGGTAGTCATTTCATTCACCTGTGCGCATATCCGCTTCACAGTAGTCCGGTGAAGGCTCAAAGTACACCAAGTCAGCGCGGTTGACTCGCTTTCTTTGGAACATAGCTGCCTTAGGGCCGTACAGGAAATCAAAGCGACGATGGTCTGCTGGTATGAGTCCTTCTCCGTCCGGATTGACCGTAACCTAAGGCGGAAGGGACTAATTAAATAAGCTGCTACATGTTGGCCTACTTGCCTTCAATGCTTCCTGGTATCTCTTGTTTAGGTCACTACCAACGATAGTGAAGTGAGGTAACGCCTTCCAGCATGTCCTGGTGGCGCAGGAACCGGAAACCCCATGACACTTGCACTGCGTCCTTAGATTGCGCTTGACGGCCTGTAAAAGAGGGCGATCAGTAACAGTTGACTGGCTTTGACCCATTCCATCGGATAAGCGATCGGCTACTACCTTTCTTCCGGCGCGATTGTTGTGCAAGTTCATTAGGGCTCTACCGTCCCTGGACCGACGATCTCTGGCATCCACAAATTTGCGTGAGAAGCTGATCGCGTAGGGCAAATTGTCAGAGCATCCTCCCCATGAGAATTCTCCTTCGGTGTCATGACCTCGCCCGACGCGTCGTCGATCGCAAGTGCAATCAACAATATGTCCACTGCTGCAGCTTCGTGCTATGGAGTGAACAACACTTGCCGTAGATATGGCGTAGACAAAAGCGGCTTCGCGACTTCCCACTGAAAATGGCAAATGTTGAAATTAGCGCTTCCGTAAGTTTCACCATGCACTGACGCTTCAGCATTATACGGCCAAAACCGCTTCCCTCGACGGTGGTACAATTCCAACGATAGTTGGCGAATTGACGTTGGCATTCGGCCACGCCTCTTCTGATGCCGTCCGATATTGCCTTCATTACGTCGGGATGCAATTGGCAAAGGCGACGCTGTCGGCGACCTAATCCTGGTATCAAGTCACATAAGGCGGGACTGCTACCGCCAACAGCAGAAATTTGCATTTGCGACAATAGCCTAAGATTAGGGAGAGATTGTAGTAGCATATGGATATTAGTGGTTCGCTTACCACCAAGCGTTCGTTTGCAGCAGTAGATTAGAGATGAGCGCTAATGTAAGAAGTGACGTGTACCATGGCGCCCCCATTGTTCGGCGGGTCTAAGTGACGCCGGTCACTGCGGACAGTCGACCGGAAATACTGTTGGCCAACGATTAAGATTTGCAAAGTCGCGCGATTTGAACGTTGACGCGCCAAACTGACTAAGGGACGCGAAGCACCGGTGGAACGGTACGCTACCTAGGCGAGGACGATTGGCTGACGCAGGTGCCAACTAGTTTTCTGATTGGTCGTCTGCGGTGCGCGACCAGGGCGGTCGACCAGCGACTGAGCTCCTTCGGAGGAGCAGCGTTCCCACTTTCAATAACCGTTGGTCTTTGGTCACAACAGAGGGCCATAAAGCTGGGCGTAATGGGGCCGTCTTTCACTCACTGGCGCTGGCTGCAAAAATAGAACCTATTAAACCTTGGCAATGAACCAATGGCGCCTTTTGTTCATTTACCCTGACGGCTTCTGTCCTACTGATCCTGTGGACGAGCAAACCCCGTATAATGACTTTAATAAATCACAAGATAGAAAGGATAAGGCAATGTCATGGTCAAGATGGAAAGTGCCTAGGAGTGCACTACGTCGTCGCGTGACATATTTCCCAAGACGCAAGCGACGTCCGGTGGAGGCTAAGTTTTATGGGCATCCTCCGGTCAGGCAGGCTGCTCTAATGGCTCTTTTAACCCTCCAATGGCAAAGCTATACGTTTTCCAAAGCTGCTGCACTGTTTACCAGAAAATAATGCAGCTCAAAAGTACGGCTGGTAAAAATGGGAGAAGTAACAATTTTTTTTTTATGGCGCAAATTGGGACAGCCGTACTATGGACTTGGGTTTGTGTCATTGAAGGTTGTTCGGCAAGATGAAAAGCCGTTGCTAATGGAAGGCCCCACCGGTAGGTGTGCATCCCTACGTCTTTGCATCGTTGGTGGTTTAGCATCAACGCCAGCGGGACTCCTGGTGAGGGCAGCAATTATCGGCTGTTCATCAGTGGTGATCAATTTGGTAACAAGTCAGGTCGACAGACCACACGACGCCCATTTGCTTGTTTATGATGCCGTATGCCTGAGCTCACCAGTTGGCTGTCCCATTCATTGCGATCACTAGACAAAAGGGGCCTACTTGGATTATTGCCTTCGCGGCAGCGTACGAGCAATAGGGGTCAGCAGCGACTATTCAGATATGCCTATTCGGCGGCTAGTTGAAAGTGAACAGAACAATGGGCCATACAGAGTTGCACTTTGCGTCGGCAAGGATCTTTTGCCCCTGAAAAAAGTCCCTCAAAAAGGAAGCTCTACTCTGCATGATAGCGAATCAAAGCTGCGCACTTCGCGTTCGCTCGTAAATTTTTCTTTATGAATTACCGTGGGCGGAAACAACGTAGAAGCAGCAAGTGTCTTCAATATGATAATTCGGAGAATGTTGGCAAACCGGTTCAAAACATACGTACATATCAGCCTTTTGTTGTAGCTCAGATATATTGATGTTTTGACCGTCCTTGACATAGCTGCGTATGTATATATATATAGCAATGCAGAGGTAAAGTAGCATACTGAAAGGATGGAAAATGGATGCTCAATAAATTGTCCTGTCTGTGCGTCAGTATTTTTGCATAAAAGGAATTTTCTGCTATAGCTTGTCAGCAGCAGCAGCAGCAGCGGCCTACGATTAAGATCACTGTAAGGTTCATATTGATGATTAGTCAAAGGTTTATTATATTTTTCTGTGGAAGGTTTAAGGTCGATGGGGTACTTTTCTGTCTGCATTGTTGCCTTACCCTTTCCTTGTTTACAATTGAAATTACTGAAATTGTTGTAGCTCTTTTCGTGAGCGACAAACCCGTTGGTCAAAGAGGAGATGGGGTTCTACGCGCATAAAGCTTCTTTGTTTCCATAATTGGGCAGTCATTTTCCTGCACGTTTGTTTCCGATACTTTTATCTCGAAACGGAAAGCGTCCGCACTTCCGATCTGGCGAAGGGGATACGTTAGCGATTACAAGCAAAGCTGTTTGCGCGTCTGCGCGTTTGTTGTCCACTTTGAAGAGATCGTAAACTTTGGTTCTGTTTACTTCCGGTGGCATCACCCCTCCCAATGTGTTGATCGAGTAAACATTTGTTCTCAATTCTCAGGGCGTTTCCCAATTGACCTTAGGTGTCTCCCATGGCAAATTTGAACATCGCCCAAAATGATGCGTCGCCTATATGGCATTGTTCTTAAGCAATTGACGCGCGTCCTCTACGCGTTTATCTTATGCCTTCGTGTCAACTTGTTCCTGGGAGCCTGATTGGCCCGCAAAAAAGTTTCATTCAAACCTAAGGTTACAATGAACTAATAATTTGCATTTTAAGTGAATGAACTGCTTTTTTACACGCGCGCGTGGGTTGCTAGTGTGTAATGAGTCGTCAACAAGGTTCTCATATTGATTTTCTGAATGGTGATGAACAGTCTGAAAAGCAAAGTACATCGTCAGCGAACAGTTCATTTTAACTTCACTCCTATTGTTTGAAAGCGCGCCATGCGCGGGAGTATTAACTGAAAAGTGTTCGTACAGATAGGATATAAATAAGCTTAGAGAGGAAAAGCAATCTGTATTTTAATTGTTGGTTAACCCGTTCTACCGCTATGTGCATAACGTCACGTAAAATCAGGAATTGACCGGCGATCGCAGTTGCGTAACTCTGGGAAACGTGGCTCACTATGTGTGTGTGTGTCGTAAATAATCTGTTACACACTGCTGAGTCATCTGTATGAAGCGCAAAGACTTTTGCGTGGTGAAAATTTCAGCTACTCTCATACGGTACGAATTTGTGTTCATTCACGGCTTTAGGTATTCAATGGACGAGTTGAGATACAAGACAAAATGAGGAGATGATTTTTCCCGGCAAAAGTTATTATTAATAAAATAATGCCAAAGGTAAATCTGAATAACAGATTTGCCTTTGACAAGCGCTAACCGCCTTTTGAGGTTGCCTATGTTTTTGTATAGCTTCAGTGGACCCTGAAATGAATGTTGTCCGACAGGCGGCGGCCAGTATACGTTTTACCCATTGCAGTATTCATAGTTTTGTTTTGCTTTCTGAACCAACGTTGCGCTGTCATAAGGTTCGTCCAGAAAAGTTCCGTCGAAAATGAGCTATGAAACTTTATACGCCTCTAAAAGGAAGCTATATACTTTCAATGCGCAGTATTCAAAATAAGGTGATTGGAAGCAGAGAGGTGCATGTACGTTTATTGTTTCGAACGTCCAGCCAATACGTATGCCTCACGAAGGCGTCCTATGTTCTTATGTTCGACTTTCGAAATGGTACAGTAACATTGAGGATATTCAGGTGAATTTTAAGCTGTACAAATTGCCCACGCGGCAATTCGTCCACTGAGATAGTCGGTACGTCGAATCGACTTAGTAATTACGTTGTTGATTTTTAGTTAATGAGCGGGGAAGGTCGTCGGAAGATAAAAAAAAATGCCATACAGCACACCCATTCACGATGCGACTTTGTCCATACTGTATGCACCACTTGCAGAGGACTAGTTGTCTGCTAAGCTTGCCAGTATAATCTTTAAGAATAGACCATAAGTCAAAGATGCGAAAAATTTGACAAAAGTAGCAATAATGGTGTGTAGCCTTCAGATCTGTCTCCGTCCATCATTGTGACGACGGGTAGAGAGAGGTCTAAAGGCTTTGCATTATTATTATAATTATTATTGCTGGTGTACTGTAGTTTAAAACCTGAAAATAAATATGCTCAAACAGAATTCTGTACTCAAGTACATCGAAGCCAGTTTATGATTACGAAAATTGGTATCAAGAGCAAACAAAGTTTTATCTTGCATTTCTGTATATTTTGCCGTAGCTGGGTTATTTTGGCGCCAAAGAGTATCAAAAGCGCAAAGGTCAATTTTGGGAGCTGACCTAATCCTAATTAATGTGTAGATGGAATACAATGGCGAGAAAGCCTAAAATGCGAGAAACAAAACCGGTTTTGTCCAGTTAAGGCTCCTTCTATTGAGATCATGCTATGTGCGGCAGCGCCTGATGGAACGAAAACCGGTTGTGATTAATTGAACGATCTTTTGCTGTTGCATTTTACTGTTGTTTTGCTGGCAGGTGAAACCTGTTTTAGCGAGTGTTGCCTATTTAAGGTAAGGAGAATGGTCGAAATGTTGAGGGCAACAAAAAACTTTTAAAGTAGTAGTAATCAAGTTTCGTTATGTTCCAATGTATAACAGGCGTCAAAGAAGAGCGTAACCACCCAATTTGGCTTTCCCATTCATCCGCCCAGCGGAAATCTATTTTGCACCCGATTCAAGGAAGGAGGAGAAGAATAAAGTTACTCGTAAGTTGAAGCTGCTTTCTGTGCGGCAAACAAACTTGAAACAGTAAATTAATAGATGCGGCTTGCGCTTACCTGGAAAGAAGCGTACTATTTAACGGCGGCGATCCGTGCCGAGCCTACGAAGAGGAAGTGGCAAAATGCAACAGCAGCATTTACTTGTTTGAACCTCTTGCCATCAAGTACGGACAAACCTGGTTCTCGTTTTTCTTTCCGTTATAATGAAACGGAGGCTTCGCAAAACGATGACTCGACGGTGTCCTATTTTGGACCGCTAAGCAATGTACTTCCTAAGCGTCTAACTTCCTTTGCCTCTCTCGTAGCACCCGTTTTGCATATGCGCGCGCAAGTTGTATTTTTCAAAATTGGGCGCGTGCGATCCTAGCAAAATTCAACGTCTCAATTCGTCTCATGTTGGAGTAAATACGTCGGACGAAAGCCACAGTATACTTGCATACCTTTGTGCTACAAAAGTTGTTTTCGAAGCGCGCCAGCGATCCGTGCATTGGTTGCGCGGCTACATTAGCTTCCATTTTTGTTATTATATAAACATTACTCTTGTTTTAGCGGTTTTTACGTGGATGCGCACGTTGAACGCCAGCTTTCTTTAAGGTAAACTAAGGAGAAGATGATTATGCTTTCGCTGCTGTTTATGACAGTCGCTTTGGCGGTCATGATAGTCTTTTTGGTCAAGCTGCTAACGAAAGGCAATTTCTCTCGAAACCTAATGGACGTTGGCAAAGGCAGAATAAGCGTTTTTCGATTGTTCTATTCTGTAAGCTTAACGCCGACAAAGTGGCCGTTTTTTAGCCATTAACTGCTTGTTTTCAGGTGCAAAGTGATTCCCGAAACTTCGGCGGCGAAATTGTGGCTGACGTTTTGAAAGTAAGCCTATGGCGCTTATTTAATCTTAATTTTAAGATTAGTTTGACGATTTGGAACTGAGCAAAAAGGAGACGGACCGTATAGGCTGGGGAATTTTTGAAATATTGCAAAGCAAATAATGATCTCTTCGTTGCGCCATTAAAGAACGTTGCGTTGCAGGCTCATGGAGTCAAATGGGTTTTCACCCTTTGCGGTGGGCATATTTCGCCAATTTTGGTATCTTGCGAAAAGAATGACATCAGAGTGGTCGACACGCGAAACGAGGTAATTGCTGAAATGTTACGAACTGCCGCTTAAGAGGCAGATAGGCAAAAATGCAGCTAAACCATCCAACTTGCTTAAACTTTACCAAAATGAAATAATCCAGCCTGGGTAGCGCCTATAGTGGACAAAGTCAGGGAAAAGCGGCTAAGATGGTTTGGGCATGTACTTAGACGGGAAGACAACCATCCTGCGAAACGCCTACTACTCCATACTGAAATAGAGGGGAAGCGCCCTCGAGGAAGACCTAAGTTAAGATGGATGGACAAATTCCGGACCAAGCACTCGACAGATGCAAATGGAAGAACATTACCATAGCCGCAGACCCCGCATAAGTGGGACAAATGCGAAAGAAAAAAATAATAATCCAGGAAACTTTCAGCGGTATTGTAGGCTTGAAGAAGCTGGACCGCATGGGATGACAAATGTCTGATCTTGTTGGAATACAAAACGTCTAAGACAATTCATAAGCATAACCTTTTAAGGCTACCGCCGCTTTTGCTGCTGATGCAGTATCCAGACTAGGCGAGCCTATTGGCGTTGCTTGCGTCACGGCTGGACCAGGTAAACTGCGACGAATATTTTCCACTTAAGGAACCCAATTACGCAAATTGAAGGTGTGACCAATACTTTGACTGCCGTTCAAAATGCTCAGATGGCTCAGTCGGCAGTCCTAATAATCGGAGGTGCAACTTCGTACCTTTTGAAGGTATATCCGCTTTCTTTGGCATCCTGTAGTTTCTGGAGGGCTAATTTTGCAGGGTCGCGGTTCCCTACAGGACATAGACCAGATTGGTATAATGAAGCCAGTCTGTAAGCATGTCGTTTCCGTTAGCCGAGTCAGAGATATTGCGCCCACTTTGAGAAAAGCTATACAAATCGCCCGTTCCGACGTGCCAGGTATACACAGCTGCTCTTTGACGGCGTGTTGATATTATGCAAAATTGAATCTTTTACTCAAAGGTCCCGTTTTTGTCGAAATGCCCGTTGACGCTTTGCACCCTATACACGTGGTCGAAGCTGAAATGAAGTTGAATCGAAAACCAAACAGCATTCGTGGCTATTTGATTCATTGGCAAGCAGCCAAGTTTTACCATTGCACCATACACAGTTTTGCTTTTCAAAACAGGTTCATGGAATTGTATTTGAGCAGACTTTTCAGCGATGCGTGGAAACCTACCGACGTCGCTCCATTGCCAGTAAAGTACAAGAAGGCGTCAAGTTTCCAAGGTGTGTATATATCTTAATGGTGTCCCTCAGTTCTAGTTTTCATGCAGAGATGTTTAATAGTGAAAAGTTGTCGCGATCTGCTGACCCGCAGCAAACAACCATTGATAATAATAGGAGGTCAAGCAATGCTCCTGCCGGACAGAATTCAAGATTTAGTCAGCGCCTTAAAAGTACCTTGCGTGCTCCTATTGGGCATGCTTACTGTATTCACCATTTTCGCAGGTCATTAATGTTCCTTGCTACTGCAATGGGATGGCTCGTGGTCTCCTTGCTGACGCGGAACATATTCAAATGTTTCATAAACGTCGCGAAGCTCTCAAAGAAGCTGATTTGGTCATACTGGCAGGTTGTTGTTTTCGAGAATCCATTCATGGTAATAATAGACCCTTTTTAGGAGCAGCCTGCGACTTCAGGCTTGATTACGGACGTTCCCTGAATCCAGAAGCTAAAATGATAGCCATAAATCGAAGCAACGCTCTGCTACGTCAAAATGTCAACGTATTCTGGAAAGCTTCAATATTCCTACAAGCAGATCCATGCGATTTCATTATACAACTTGCCGATAGCCTTTCCGACGTAGCAGCGTACGTACAGCCGGAAGATTGGTTACGTCGTTTGAAAAGTCGCGATCAGCAAGCGGAAGAGGATATATCGTATAGTAAGAATTTTATGTGAACATATTGGAAGATTTTTCAAATTGTAGAAAACTTGCCAAAACCGAGCTTACCTCTCCTGGCATTAATCCAATTGCGTTGTTGCGCAACATAGAAGAGCTCATTCCAAAAGATGCTATCATTGTGATGGACGGCGGAGACTTTGTGGGCACAGCGGCATATGTGCTAAAGTGATCACGTCTTTTGCTAGAGCCCAATTGGGCACTTTATGCACGTTTTTGCAGAGCTCGAGGACCGCTGAAATGGCTCGATCCTGGCGCCTTTGGTACTTTGGGCGTTGGAGCCGGCTTCGCTTTGGGTGCCAAACTTTGTCATCCCGATCTGCCTGTATGGATAATTTTTGGCGACGGGGCTTTCGGTTTCAGCGTTGCGGAAATTGACTCGCTGGTTCGTCATCAGGTTCGAACGTTTTCCCGCGCGATCACCACCTTCTCTCTACGGCGGTTGGTTTTGTAGACACCGGTCATTGCCATAATCGGTAACGACAATGGTTGGGCCCAAATCCAGCGTACGCAAATATCCCTTTTCGGATCAAGCATCGGATGCGTTCTGTCCGTATGGCCGTAGATTTTTTTTTTTTACTAACGCCTAAAGGCTAGTTGGTGCTTGTGCTATTTCAGCCTGCAATCGCTTACGAAAAAGTGGCGGAAGGTTTTGGCGCCATTGGCTTCGCCATTGATTCTTCAAATGCCAATGAATTGAACAAGATGATCACTTCCATTAAGGACCAACCCCGAGCGGCCTTTGTAAACGCTCTGATTGGTAGGACCAATTTTAGAGATGGAAGCGTATCTATTTAACCGAAAAGCTTTACTCTGCACCACTGCCTCTTTGATGCACGAGAAGATGTGTAAATATTAATGGATCTAAAAGTTTTGACGTTAAGTCCATACTTCGAGCTGTAGACGCATTGACGCATCCATTTCGCGTATATACTTTTGCGCTTCGTTGTCATTGAAACCTCCTTCAGTCTTTAATATATCTTTGATAGCTTCTTCGACCTGCTGAGGCATATCCTTCGCTCTTCCAGCTATAAAAACCACTGCGTCGCGAGCGTATATGAGATCGTAGAGTAAAGCTCGTTGCTTTTTCATATTATCTTGAACGTAAACTTTCTCCGGCTGATCACGCGAGAAAGCCACCGACAATGCCAACGTACCATTGCTGACCATTTTTCTTAAATCCTCCTCGCACAGCCAATCCTTCTCGCGGTAGCGACAGCCGAAGAACAGCCAACTGGAGCGAACGCCGCGATGATTACGAAAATGGAGAAAGCTTCGCAATGGGGATAGACCTGTACCAGCGCCGACAAGAACGACAGGAACCTCGATGGCCGGAAAGAGGAATGAGCCTTGCTTTATCCAAGCTTCGACCACGGCTCCCGGGGGCAATCGAGCCAACCAGTTGGAACAAAGTCCAAGTCTTGGAGCGGCCAGTCGGCTTTTGTACTTGACTACGGCTACGATAAGTTCCAAATACTCGTGAGTGTTTATGCAAGAAGCTATGCTAAACGATCGCGGTCTAATGGTTCCTAGAAGGTCGAACCAAGCTTCCAACGGTACCTTGGAAACGGTGGAAGCAAAATCCCTTAAAGTCTCGACGACAGTACGCCTTGGACGCGTGCAATAGTCGTGCAAGTCTTCTTGGCCTTCCGGCGAGCTCAATTCCAACAGTTTCTCCTTCTGCATGTCGTCTTCGGCAAAATGGGAAAGTATATCGAAGAAAAGGCGCCTTGGCACAGCTTGCAAGTCGAACACGTCGGACACCAAATGACGGAAGGTCAATGGTTGACGACTAAACAATTCCGGTACGGATATGCCCGTAACATTGGGACGAATATAAAATGGTCTGTCCGCATCTGCTATTGAAACAATGCTAAAGAAGTCGTTTTGAGTTTCAATCAAATTTTTCGGTTGAATAACCATCACGTCACCGGGATTGTACGGAGCATTGGGCTTTAGGTCGAATGAGATCAGTCGGACGTCTTGGAAATGTCCCTTATCAGTTATCCGTTGGTTCTGCACGATTTCGGCCATCACTGGACACGATTCTGGTGGTCGCCTATTGGATATGCATATTTTCAAGTCATCAAGTTTTGACTTTTGCTCTATGTCGTCGGCCCACAGTATGCTGTAAGATGGGCTGTACGAAGGTGGACCAACGTTGTCCTTCACGTGGTCAGGGTACATTTTGGCCATTTTGCCCCAAAACTGGGATACCCATGGCTCAACAATTTGGTAGTATCCTCGGTCGTGTTGGTCGTCGGCAAGGCCGAGCTCCATGATTTGATTGGCGTTCAAGTGAAACAATCTGCTGTGCAATTTTCTGGCGGCAAAGTTGAATCGTTGATAGGACGAATCGCCCAAACCCAAAACGGCAACATTCCATCGAGCCAGCGACCATGTCACCCCTCGTCGAAGCATCGACTTCCAAAAGATTTTCATATTGTCGGGTACTTCGCCCTGACCGGTAGTTGAACATACGAAAACTATGGTCTGCGCTACGGACGTATTCTGCACGAGGTCAAAATCATTCATACACCGTAGCTGTACGTTCAGATCCTGCTGAAGCGCTTGTCGCCATATCATCGTTGCAACATCTTTGGCATTGCCAGTTTCGCTACCATACAGTACGGTTAGTGAGCAAGCCATCTCTCTATAATGACAGATTTTAACAAAAAGACCCCCCTATATTCTCGTGGAAAAAACATATTGTTCGCTCAAGCGCAGAAAGCACATAACAATGAGGAAAAAGTAAACGAGCATAACGAGGCAAATTGCGACGGATTGCATTTTTTGCACCCTGCTGCGACCAAATGCCTTTTCAGGCTAACGAAAGAGCGACATGCAAAATGGATCAAAGGAAAGCTTCGATCAGAAATGGGCTTAAAAATGGGTTTGGCTTCCGCACTACACCTACAGTACAAGTGCGTGAATGCAGGATGTTTACTAACGGATGCATAGGTTTCCGCATCCGACATTTCGGTAAACCTGTTTTAATGCACAGCAATATCGGAACAACAACGATTCTCGTCCTGTCCTCCGGAGAAGTAACGATATGCTATCTTAATTCACAATGCCTTCCGCAGAGGACGGTATATGACGTCTTGGAACCTCCGTTGTTTTAATACTGTGCTACATTAAAACGGATTCGCCGTAACGTCGAACATGAATATACCAGTCTCAACACAATAAATAAGATACTGTTATGTAATCAGACGGCCTAAAAAGAACGAGACGGTTGAAGATGGAAGTCGAAGTGCTCGTTACTACAGTAAGTGATCAGTAGGTTTATGGGTCTACGTTAATATAATGCATTTCATGCATAAATTAAGACCTCACGGAACATTGTACTGCTTGTAAGCAGTTTCATTTGGTGGTCGCTAGGAACAGCGTACGGTATCGTTATAAAAAGTTTGACTAGGAACAAACTTCAGCCTTTGAGCTTCGCTGGCTGTTCCGCCATTTTCTGTCGCGTTCAAATGAAAATTACTATTTATTATTATTCAGCGCATTTTCGTGTCTAACATTGATGGCGGGACGAGACTGTCTCGAGAGCTTGTTACTGAAAAACATCAACAAGTTGTTAATTTCAGGGAACTAAAGCGCGTTATATTTTCAGCGCTACAAGTTATGGGAGCTCAGTCGACTGGAAGTGCTCCAAAGCAGGCAGAAGAACTTCTCTGTGGGATACATAATGCGGTGCGTACTAAGGTTCCCCTTTAACGAAGCAATTTCTGAATACGTACCTGCATTCTTAGTTGCCTACGGTCAGTTTCAAAAGTTCTGCCACTCGTACATTGCTTCGCAGAAGTGTCTGCTAACCTGCCAGTATTCGGAATGTAATAAATAGGAATGGGCTAACGTTTTTACTTTGACCAGCGGCATTCAGACAACATTTGAACGGTTGCTCAAAGCTGCGTCCAGTAACATTGTATACAATTGCGAAATTCGGTTTTTACTTACGGCGTGCGATGCTATTCTTCCGTTTTGGTTCATTATAGAAAATGATGAAATGTGTTACTCCGATTTCCATTGTACGCGCTCAGGTACGTCAAAGTCATGCGCATCGTTTTCCTACTGTAGGATGATGAGGCAGGGAAGCGAGTCAACCTTGTAGTCTCTTAGTGGTTGTTTAAAAGCATGTTTAACATTATAACAGTCGTTTATTTCACAGAGTACTTGAACTTGTTTATATTTTTTTAACAGTTCGATAGGTCGTGACAGTCGTTGTTTTCATTGCCTTATCGCTTCTGACGTTAATGTGGATGCCTTAGTGTCTTTAAATCTTTTATTTTATTATATAATGTCTTGCAATTATAGTTGACTTCTAGTTCCTTGCTGTAATTACGGAATGAAAAGAGAGAAGAAGGACGAAGAAAACGTTGCAGCCTCCAATCCATATGTGAATTGTGACAAAACAACAGTGCTTCAAGAGGTAGGACAATTTTTCTATTAGCGCTTTGTCGCATTTCTTGCCGGTCAGAGCCGTCAGTTCAACGAAACTGCCATCAACGCAAGGCAATGCACCAGCATTCTGTCAAAGTTCTTGTACATTCTGGGCCAGGGCGAAAAGCTCACTCGTAAAGAAGCTACGGACGCGTTTTTCTTGATCACTAAGCTGTGGCAGTCAAATGACACTATCCTTCGCCGGTTGGTGTATTTGGCAGTCAAGGAGTTGGCTCCTCAGGCTGACGACGTTATCATTGTTACAAGCAGGTATTGCCTCAAGGAAAGCCGTTTTTCGGGATTGCAAGTCTTTCTTTTTCAGCCTTACCAAGGACATGACGGGAAAGGAAAATATATACAGAGCTGCCGCGATAAGAGCGTTATGCAGAATAACTGATGCAAGTTTTCATTTTTATTACCATCTTCCCGATTCTTGTTTTTTCTTGCGTTTAAACTCGATCACATCGTTTTCAAAAAAGTGTAACTTCTTTGTAGGCAAGCATGTTGCAAGCAATAGAGCGCTACATGAAACAGGCTATTGTTGATCGCGTTCCTGCGGTTGCAAGTGCTGCTTTGGTTTCTTCATTGGTAGGTGCTCGAAAGATGGCGACCTCGCTTTCTTGATTTCCCATAAGTGTTTAGCATTTGCTGAAAAAGAATCCCGATTGCATCAGACGATGGGCGAACGAAATTCAGGAAGCAATAAATTCCGATAATCCAATGATTCAGGTAAGTTTGCAATTCATTATTGGATGGGAGAATTCCCGTTTACGCATAGCTGCTACAAGCAGACAGAAAAAAAGTGTTTCATTGCACCATAACTTTCAATTCTGAGTGGAACGGACTTTTGGGATGAATATTGTTCAGGCGAAGTAGAGCATTTCGCTAATTTCAGAAAAGTCGTTGCTTCCAGCTTATTTAGGTCTTTTTTCGGCATACTCAACTTCCATTAGAGCTAAAAAATACTGTAACCTGACATTACTTTATAAATTACAGTAATCGCTTGCCACTATAGCATAAAGTATTGTTTAAGCAACAGTGGGCAAAGTGAAGTGTTAAAAATGAGTTAACATTGAAAGAGGAAAACAAGTAACAAGGTTTTATTTATGGAAAAACTATTTTCCTTTCAAAAATGAATGTTGTTCTGGGCTCTCCTTGTACCAGCATCAATCAGCAGATCAAATGATTTGGGAAAGCGTTCATATTTGAGCAGGCGTTAGCCTGAGGCATCCAAGAAACGATTAGGGAATTTCAAGAACGCGGTTCCATTTTTAGCAACGATGTAACAGGTCATGTAGAACGCATAAGATTTAGACACGGATGCACAGGTCTTCATTACATTTATGATAGAAATCGATTTGCTTGAATATTTGAGTAGTTTGTGGATCTTATCGGTTGTGCGCTCACCATCTGAGAAATGCAGGTTCGTTTTTGGCAAGCACGCGGTCTTGCCGTTCTCCCTTTACTGGCGATCATGCTGGTTATCCTGTTCTGAGATTGCTTAAGCCTAGGCCCAAATGGAGGCCTTACGTTTAGGCTTAAGCATACGTAAGCACAGGAATGGATGGTCGAAGAAGTTACAGTATGATGATAGGGCGCATAACCGACAAGACCGCGTTGAACGAGTGCAAAGTGGCAGACTGCAGTTCTTGCAAGCGCTATGACGTAGCAGATGCTGCAAGGCAACGATATACCGAAAACCACCCATTCTGGCCAGCTTCTAAATTTTCCTCCCACCGCTGCAGCTCTGCGATACTAGAGATCAAACAGACTGAAGTGGACCAAAGCAGTGGGTGTTTGCGACCACGAATTTTTCGACATTGAAATTGGAAATGTTAAAACAAACATCTTCGTGCAGAAAGGTTTCCCGCCATCCCTCCGCGTATCGATTGTTTGGCCGTCAGCCATTATCTGCACAGACGCCCAGCGAACCTGCCGATCATTATTAGTCAACGATCTGTCACTTTAAACTACTTTAAGATGCTTCAGCAGGCGACGATATTCCGCACGGCCGTTCATTTTAACGAAAAGGCTGAAGGCGAGAGGCGGCCTCCCGAAAAGCTTGGCTGTTGACGAACGGTTTGCCTCCCGTAAGAAGGCCTAAAGATATAACTGGGGCTTGAGGCAGATTTCGCAAGGCTGTGCAGCGGGACAACATCCATACAGCTTTGACTATGATATTTCAAATCGCATAAAGGTTAGCGATAGTCGCTTGTCGGCTTCTTCGACCAGTGCGTCAAGCTGGTGGAACTGCATGAAAGATATTCAGGCATTGCGCGAAAAGTACCTGCCAATCGAATTTTCAACAGAAATGATCATCGATGAAGATATTCCTCACTCGAAGAGCTGATGGCTGTTGGCGCATGCCTGTATCGCATTAGCCTTAGCCTCTGTAGCTGGAATGGAACTGGCAAAGGTTCAACGATATGGTTAGCCGGGTCGAAAGATACAGTTTGCTCGGCAACATATTTGAAGATATTTTCAACCGAAGGCCCGACGAATACCGACCGATGTGCTCACGACAGATTTGGTACGATGTGCTGGTTTTTCGAGCCGTTAACTCATATGTGTGAGAAGAATAAAAGTTCCATCGCCTGTACGACTTTGTGGGTCAGTTGAAGTCAACAGCTAATATAGTTTCGTCGTTTGGAAGAAGGACGCGCGGACTTGGGCGTTCGCGGAAATTCGATCTTTAAAGCACACCATCAATGAATAAAAGGGATCGTACGTGCAAATTGACGATATCGTGATAACTGATTCACGAAACTTGCTTTGCCAACGTCATTTGATCCGCTGCTATCAGGAGAGCTCAAATAACTTTTTACGCATCTGTTGCGAAGTGTTGTGCGCTTAAAATAAACTAATATTTGAAATTGAGCGTTTTGTAGCATAGTTATTCTTTAGAAAGAGAGTGAGAAAGCTCAATGCGCCGTAAATGATTTGCAAAGTTCTGTTCATTTGTCAGGGCAGATTTTCTCGTTAAAAAACATGGCTTATGTGGTCTTATCGAGATGCGCGAAAGAACGTACCGTACCTTAACAGAATGCAGGTGAAGCAACGTGGAAGTTTAAACTACTGTTGGTCTCAGTTCCGTGCTGTTGTTGGCAATGAGTGTACTGCATTGTAAGCTTAAGCTACAAACGGGCTACCCAACTAGTAAGGGACAAGTTGCCATAGCCGAAAGTGGCGAGAAGGAAACAACCCTTTGGTTGGTCCCGTTAGTCATAATCTGCTATTGGTCAGGCAGAAGTCCACTTCCGGCTTTAGCTTGTATGGGGTACACTCATCGTGACTAACCGGGGAACGTTACCAGCATGAACTTGAATTTTTACGTTGTTTTACCTGCATTCTGCAGTCGTACTGTAGGTTCTGGACCTGCCTCTCATTTGAAATAAGTGCCACGTCGTCTGCTTGTTACAGTAAGCGATAAAGAAAGAGCAGGTTCAAGTGAGCTGTACTGTGCTTGAAATTGGCTCAAATTTGATTTTCGAACGAACCAGTCGTGCGTAAGGTTGACTCGTCAAGATCTCGAGACATTATATGCGCTGAGAAGCTGAACGAAGCCTAAGTTGGGGAAAATTTTCAAATTTTCTAGTCCCATTCTTCTCACGGACGACCACCAAAACTGCATTGCTTTTCAAGCATTAATGCTTTCCTCCTTTTTGTTTCTGTTTAATTTGCCAATGCTTGCGCAAGAATCATAATTACTAAATAGAAAAGGGCGTATGACGTATTAGTGGTAACGAAGTGGCGTTATGGATTGCGCGGCATCGCCTTGCTAGGCGACTAATGACCTGTTCGCTCTTTTAGGAACTTTCAGTCGCTTTAAAAGAGCTGTAACGTTTTTGCAAGAGATGTGTCTACCATAAAGTTGTCCGTTTATGGGAGTTCTTTGTTGAAACGGTTTTAAGCTATTAATAGGTGTAAAGTGACCGAGCTTTTGCAGGCATTAGCCCTTAACTGATTGGGCTAATCTTCCTCTCATACCGTTAGTTTCAGGGCAGATGTTTTTTGAATTGAAATTTTGTATGCGTATGCCTACTCGGTTTATTTCGTAGCATTTCAAGTTTCCCATTCTTAATAAGTAAGAAATAAATTTTGCTTCCGTTTCAGTACCACGGATTGGTGTTGTTTTACGAAATACGGAAGCACGATCGCTTGGCAGTCATGAAGCTTGCTCAAAAGTATTGCAAGCAAGGTCTTCGCTCCTCGCTGGCTACATGCTATTTGGTAAGGCTGATTGTTTTGTTAAACATAGTGAATCTCCCTAACTTCCCGCCGTTCAGATACGTCTCTCAGTAAAGTTAATTGAAGAGGACACTGCTGGGTAGATTGTTAATGTCTTCTTTACGTTTGCTAAACTTTTTCCCAATTAGTCGCGATACCGGCATGCTGTTGGACTTCATCGACTCTTGCTTGCGTAACAAATCCGAAATCGTAGTGTACGAAGCAGCGTCCGCTCTCATTCGACTACCCAATGTAACCAGCAAAGAACTTGCGTCCGCAGTATCCGTACTCCAGTTGTTCTGCTCTTCCTCGAAGGCGGTGCTTCGTTTTGCGTCTGTGCGCACGTTGAGCACAGTAGCCGTTTGTGATTTGATTGTCAACTGATTCTTCAGCGATGACCATTTTAGGTTGCCAACAATTATCCGGCCGCGGTGGCCGCTTGCAATGTTGACTTGGAGCAGCTCATTTCGGATCCCAACCGTAGCGTCGCCACTCTGGCCATAACGACGCTGCTAAAAACTGGCGCCGAAAGCTCGGTTGACCATCTGATGAAGCAGATAAGCAGCTTTGTTTCCGAAATAAGCGACGAATTCAAAGTGGTCGTCGTCGAAGCCATTAGATCGCTTTGCATGCGTTATCCGAACAAAAGCAGTGTCCTTTTGTCCTTCCTTTCAACGATGCTTCGCGACGAGGTACCTTTTGTTTGTTCAATGGTTATCTGTTTCTTTGCTAACTCTTTTGCCTTTTTCTTTTTAATCAGGGGTGTTTCGTTTACAAAGAAGCTCTGGTTGACACCATCATTGCTATAATAGAGCAGAATGAGGAAACAAAAGAGCCCGGTACTGATGGACGCCCAAATTGTGCATCTTAAACGCGTCTTGCTTTAGGGTTGGCCTATTTATGCGAATTTATCGAAGACTGCGAGCACGTCTCCTTAGCCACGCGTATTTTGTACCTTCTTGGCTGCGAAGGTCCCAAATGCCGCAATCCCAGGAAGTATATACGTTTCATCTTCAACCGTGTTCTGTTGGAAGCTGCTCCTGTTCGTGCAGGCAAGTCGAGTTTGCATGTGACAACTTTTACACTTGCACTTGCCGCTTCAGCTGCAGTTACTGCGTTGGCCAAATTTGGCACCTCTTGCAAAGACCTTCGGTCGGATATAATCACGCTTCTTCAGCGTTGTCTCGTAGATAGCGACGACGAAGTGCGCGACCGAGCTAGCTGCTATCGTGCCCTTTTGCGCACAATGGACGAGGAGTTGATGCACAAACAGATTGTCAATGGTGAAACGTCTCATTCCTTTTTTCTTGAATGACCCCAGCGTACTACTACAGGCTTGGATGTCTGCGTTGACGCTTTGATTCAATCGTTGGAAGAGTATTTACTGGAGCCGAAGAGCACGGCTTTCGATTTGAAATCCGTGCCGCGTCGTCCGCACGTTACAGTAGACAGTAAAGAAAAAGCAGGTTCGAATGCGTTTTACGCTTTCGTGGAACTGAAAGTGGCTCCAATAGGCTTATTGAATGAACCAACGGTGCCAAAGGTTGACACGTCAAAGACTCCGGACATGTTATACGCTGAGCAGCTGAGCGAGATGGAAGAGTTTGCCTCTTTGGGCAAAATTTTCAAATCGTCAGCTCCCACTCTGCTCACCGACGCCGACATGGAGATCCGCGTCTCCTGCTTGCAACATATGTTCAGCAACTACGTTGTTTTCCAGGCAACAACTCGCACCCATTGCCGGTGACGCGAGTCGTCATTTGTTTCTTTTGTAGTTTGATTGTCAGAATACGTTGTCCGATCAGATTTTGGACAACGTTCAGGTTTCCATGAAGGCAATGGGACCTGGCTGGCGGTCGCCCGTAGCTGAGATAGCTTGCGACCGCATTTTGAGCAATGCTTCAGGAATAGCCTACGTTGCATTTGCTCTGCCTTCGGATCCCATGCAAGGTGCGTAAACTAAGATTTGCGCTCGAAGTCAAGTTGCAGCTTGGTCGTCCTCCGTCTAAGCAATATTTTATCCTTGCCAACGAATAGACTGTTATTCCTTTTAGTCGCTTGCTCTTTTTCGTGCGTGTTGAACTACACGTTGAAGGAAGGCGAAAATGACTCAAGCGAAGGTTACGAAGATAAGTTTGAGGTGAGGCGCATTGGTGCGTTGTTTTTGCTGTCCCAAACATATTGAATGCTTACTCTTCTTCACAGTGAACAAATGTCGTCCGTCGTTTAGGAATTTCTATAAATAGCTGTAGGTTGCATTCTGTTTAAATAGCCTATAACGAGGGTTCAGTTTATCCATAAGTATCCGACTGGAATAGATGGTCACGAATTGGCTCGTCAAGGTAATGTTGTCTGTTTCAGTTGGAAAATGTCGAAGTTGGTTTATGCAACCAGATGCTGCCTGTGCAGAAGCTGGACTTCGCTTCGTTCTGGGATTCATTATCATCGATGGTCGACCTTGAGGGAACTTACGCATTATCCAACGTCAGCACCATACAAGGTGACAGTATACCTTTATGAATAAGACTTCCCCACGGCGTGTAAGTGACGTTTGATATGATTCAGAGGCGGTTGACCAATTGATTGAATACCTTGGTTTGGCAGTTTGCGAGCGTTCCGGAAAAGTAACGCAAGGCAAAGCTTCTCACGTGCTTCTTCTGGCAGGTGTTTATCGCAATGGCTCAGAAGTTGCTGTCAGAGCAAAGTTGGCGCAAGGAGCAGATGGATGCGTCAACTTGCATTTAGAAGTTCGGTCACCTGATGGGTCCACTGCCGCTGTAGTCCAATCGGCAATTGGATGACGGAAAATATCGAACAAGCGAACACCACCGAATCATAGCTTCGCGTCCTTACGCAATCACTTTAAATTCATTTCCAAACTTGCTGGGTGAATTGTTCTGTTGGTGCAGCCGTTTCCTTTTTTTGCAGTATTTATGCTTACGCGCCAACATTACGGCGTCCAAGCTTCAACGGAGCAGTAAAATGAATCTTTTGCATGTTATAGTGTGTTTAGGTTGACTAGCTGCTTGGAGGAGCCGCAATTGTCTTTTACAAACCAGTAGCAGTATGTTCGCTGATCAACATTCCATTTCAGGTGACTCATTGATCATGGGCAAAGTGCTGTTTATCTTATGCCTTTTCTACTTGGCCGGCTTTATTCAATGCGCCCAGAGGTGCGTTGACGCAGTAGGAAAATTGTACTGCAGGAGGAACCCTGCAGCCCTATCGACTGCTGAAGTACGACTTTACGACAGAGACGGCAAAGGCATTCTACAAGTTTTGGATCCTGATGATCTGATGGGGTAATTAGCATTTGTTCCCGCCGCCGCGTTTTGCAATGGCTCTTATTCAGCATGACAGTACCGGCTGATGACGGGTCCTTTAAAGTTCACGGCTGCGGTGACGACGCCGATTGGATTCCGTCTGTGCCGAATGTGCCGGATCCCTTTGTGCAGATACGTCACTCTTGCAAATCACCACAAGGCGATATTCTGGTGCTGGACAAAGACATCAAATTTTCTCCTGAGAAGACAGAGTTGGGTATAATCGATTTGGACTATTAGCTTGCGTGCCCTGTCGCATTGATGCGAACCAACTTTGTCTCACAATGCTGATTCTGAAACTGACAACGTTTGGTGCTATGACTTTGACTACTTTAATTCCGCCGTAAAGCTGGAATTCCGACGCATCAAATGGCATTGTTGCTTACAATAAGCGCAACAATCACAACGGTGTTCGTCGGGACCACTGTCTCAACGAACGCAAGTACTGACAGCTCAAAACGCACCCCCTTTCATTCGCTCTCTCTCTACAGTACGAATTTAAGTATAAGCAGGTATTGTGTCAGGATAACGCGAGCTGCAACAGGCATGTTAATTCATTGTGAATTGTTATTGTTCAGGTCGCGCCGCTATTGTGTTCTGTTGAATAAGAAGGCTCAGGCTTAGCGTAGTGGAAATGAAGCTGCAATATTTTTTTCAGAGCGAATTTCTTGCAGCTGCGTAATAGGCTTAGTTACGGAAATGACGCAGACAGTCCTTTGAAAAATTGTGCAATAAATTGCGCTACGCTTACAAGTGAACAGAACAATAAAGGCGTACGCGTTTGGCAAGCAGTTCGCCATTGCTTGCTTCGTCTTTGCTTGCTGCTTAATCTTTAAAAACTGCGCTTGTTGTGTTTAGTAAGTTTACAAAGGCGTATGTTCCAATGCGCAGTTTCTAAATTTCGCTCTAAAAAGCGCAGCCGCACAAGCACGCTAACGTATGAGGGTCTTCTCAATTTGACGCCAGTTGAGTACTGTAAGTACAAATAAAATCAAGTTCCATTACTCGTACGCAGCCTAAACAAAAGTCACTGCTGACTTTAGGTTTAGCCTTTACGGTTGCTGGGAGCAAAGTGGTCCTCTTTTTAGGCTTAAGCTGAAACTTCTTGCGGTTGCTTGGTCTAACAGTGCGTGATTTCAATTTTATATACAGTATACCCGGCCATCTAATGGAAAAGACCCGCGCAGTTTACCAGCCTTATGCTTTCTGAGGAAAGCAAAAGCACCATATCTAAAGCAGTAAGTGGACGTGTGAAAGCTATGAAGTCCGTTAAGTCGAGGTTGCGCTTGCGTACAGTATGGCGCATTGTTGCGCAACAGTACCTGATCATACTTAGTCTACTCGTTTTCACTAAACTTGCTATGCGACTATGTGAGTTTTTTCCCTGCAGTTATGGTGGCTGAGTGAATGCCGTGCGTTTACCGGTTTAAACGGAAATGGTAGCCGTCTTGTAAGTCCGCAGTCTTTTAAGATTTCCATCGGTAGGCAGTGGAATGCAATTCAAAAACTACAGTAAGGGCGCGTTGTTTTTTCCAGCTTCAATGGCTAGCTTAACGCATCCACGAGCGTTTTGGAAGCTTCACTGGCGAATAATTTTGCAGCTAACCGCTGTTCTCTTAGTCTTCTACTTTATTCCAGTTCACGTATGCCGCCGAAGCATTTGTGCGTTTGTTTATGCCAATTCATTTTTGAAGGCCCAATTCGAGGAAACTCGTTGTCGTTGCGTTTGCCCTAATCCATCGGTGGTTCAAGCGAACAATTCTGAAAGGAAATTGTACATTCTCAGCGTACCGGCGCGGTCGTGGTAAGAATATTTAGCGCCAAGTTGTTTGTTAACTCATTGCGTCATTACTATAATTCTCAGCGCGGTGTTTGTGCAGTAACAAATAGAGCATAAGTCCCTACCGTCTAAGCCACGTTTGCCTAATCTTATATTTGGAAACTCAAGATTTGCAGCTTCTAATCTTGTTGGCATACGTATATACCAGCGGTCAGTTTTCGGGCTCTTTGCGCTCAGGTTATATAGGAATAGGTGCCTCTTGAGAGCCATTGTTGAAATAGCGTATTAGTAAGTAATTTCATGTCAGAATTTTCTATTGCGCACAACCGCTGTAGTTTTCATGAGTTTTACTAGGCAGACATCGTTGCTCCACGTCTTCACGTGACCATGCTATATTCCATTTAAGTGTTTGCGAGGTGGTTGTTCTTCCCCAGCTTGAAGTGAAAATCCACGCCGCGAAAATAGAAGAATTTTGCGTCCAATGCGAATGTCAGTATCAAAGTCGCAATACGACCTTGATCAAAGTACCCGTTTTCAGTATCTCAAACTGAACTTCCGTAATTTGCCATTTTAGGTAGCCGTTATACTTGTCATAAGCACGATTAGCCTTCTTGTCGTTTACATGCTATTCTTGCAATGCCTTAATCCTATGCTTCGGCAGCGGAGAAAAGGCCCATCCTATGAAAAGCATGTAGACGAAGACGTAAGCTGTCATTCTCCTTGATAATTCAGACTTGAGAGAGATATTATATGCTTGTAATTTCCATAAGAAGGTCTGTAGTGTAGGCGCCAGCTTCAGGATAGGCGATATTGTTGCTTTGAAGCGATCTTTTTAAGGAAAATATATTTTCCGCTTCTGCTTCCGCCGAAATGGCTCCCGCATCCAGTTCTACTGTGCAGGCACGTCAAAGACAGGCTAGCGAAAGTGTTTTAAAGCGGATGGAACATCGGCAGAGCCGTTGGATGGCTGCAGTAAACGAGCAGCGTCGCAAGATCTACACAGACCATACTATATTGAACTAAATTCTTCATTTCTTTGTTGTCGCTTTCAACTGACCGACGCGTTATGACGATCATGCCGAGCTGATCTTTAAAATTTACACCAAACTAGGCATTATGCCTTTCCCTTTTTGAAATGTACGATACGTGCTCCCTGTGCCGCTTTTGTATTTTGTTAATGTCAGCAATACTTTGCGTAAAATTGAACAGTGAGCATTCACCGTTTTTGGCCAACGGTCGTAGATCGGTTATTTGCATTTTGTTGAAGGTTTCACTTAAACAATTTGTGCAGCGCCAAATTTCAGATGGAAAAGCGATCGGCCAAAGTTCGAAAGCAGTTTGACTTCTCCAGGTACCTTTCCAATCCATATTACGAGTGATGCGTTGTTGATTTCATGTAATTATGGTATTAACGCCTTTGCGATTAGCGTTTGCTTTCATCTGGTCATACTTCTCATTTCGTTAACATATGCTGTATGTATTCCATTTAGGTACAAGCAGAGACGAGTTGCCTTGATGCTTGCGTACGTTGGATGGGAATTTGACGGATTCTGCGCGCAGAACAACGTTAGAAATACCGTTGAAGCATTTCTTTTCCAAGCCTTAATGAAAACGAAGCTCGTCGAATCCCGGGAAAAAGCTGACTTCCATATATGCGGAAGAACTGATAAATTCGTCAGCGCCCTAAGACAGGTCGCTTTCGACGGACGAAGCCAACATCTTGGAAGATCTGTTTTCTTCCAGGTTGTATCTCTAAACGTTAGGAGCGCATTGACTGACGAAGCGAAGGAGTGCTCGTTGGAAGAACTCGACTATCCGTCCATTTTGAATGCATGCCTTCCCGAAAGTGTTAAAGTGATAGCTTGGGCTCCCGTGTCTCAACAGTTCAGCGCACGCTTCAATTGCAAGGGCAGAACTTACAAGTATTTTTTCCCTAAAGGAACATTGGATATTCAGGTTTTCAATAGAGCACTTCATCATTTTAGCATTTTATTTGTTCTTTTTAAAGGCCATGGATACGGCGTGTCGTCACTTGGTCGGTTCGCATGATTTCCGTAACTTTTGCAAGATAGAGTCAGGCAACAACGTGGTGCAACATTGCATGCGAACCGTACGGACTGCTCGCGTTTACTGCTTGGTGCCTTCTGAAGTGCAGAACGCGTGGGTATAAGTACTTTTAATATGTAATAGATGACAGACTAAAGGAATTTCACAAAGGTAGAATAGGTCGAACGTTTCCGTGAAAATTAGTGTATAATTAACTATTTTATTAACATTATTGGTTGGATGTTTGAACTGATTTTCCGCAACAAGTCCATTGATGGCCGTCTTAACAAAGTATGTATACGCTTTTCAAAATTTGTATTTCAAGTTATCTTGCATTTGTAATTCTGTCTTCTGTTCTTGCGACAGTTTCACTTATCAGTTTTTTCACTCTCTGCATCTTACCGGCAACAGATTCTTCAGAATGCATTTCCAGTTGAAAACTCCTTATGCGTAGTGATCTTCCAGTTCGCCAATTCCTCAGGAAATTATATAACTGATTTTGCAGCTAAACAGAGAAACTGGGTTCTGTTTAACCTTAATATTCAATATTCTGAAGACGATGTTGCGCGTGTATGATTATGTTTAAAGTTTTATTGCTTTCTTCGATTGACTGTCGTCAGCTTGTTTCTGTTCTCTCAGGAAATCAATGTGCTGCTTCGAAGTCTCAGCAAATGCTTTTCTCCGACACCAGATACGTTGTATAGTTGCGGTATTGTTTGCTGTTGGCCAAAGCAACGAGTCGCCATCAGTAAGGCCTAATCTGATTGGGCATTAACGCGCAAAGTTCTTACTGCTGCATTTGCAGATCATTCGTCAATTGCTAGACGTGACGCAATATCCTGCCAAACCGAATTACTGCATCGCTTCTGGTGGGTAATCTAATAGAGCATAATTTCAGTGATGTTGGGCGAATTCAGGCGAGCCATTGATACTATGCAATACAAATTTCGAAGACTTGAAATGGCAATGGAATCATAAAGTTCTTAACGATGTTAGAAATCGACTACAGATCCATTGGATCGAGCACGCAATAAAGTGCATTGCAGATCTCGTATCTCTTTGATCCATTGAACTCTGTTCGTCTTGCAGAGGTAGGATTTTTGAAGAAATGTTGGAACAGCTTAATGCGTACGACAACTCCGGCGATCAAAGTGCCTTAACTTCGATCATTACGTCGCTCGATTTGAACATTTCAGCTATGGACGTTGTTTCCGCCATTTTGCCTTCAACCAGTTGCAAATCGTATAGGCCATTGGCATCTCGTCCGACAGAACGTATCGCCTGGCGGATGCTTTTTTCCTTTTGATATTTTATTACTCTGCTTTGCAGCACCGCTGGAAACGAAACAAGCGAATGCGAAAATAAAAACAAAGCGTTCTCGGTCTATTTGCGAGGATGTTCGGATGGAAGAATGAATCAATCGAAAGGTAACATAATTGACACCATACTTATAAACGAAAGAAATACTCCAAAGCATAGATCTATTCAGTGCTGCGGAACATAAAGCTGACCAATCAGTGAAGGAATGTAGCGTGTACTTCCAGCTAATGGTCTGCTGTTCTTCCTTTTGATTATGTGCATTTCAATGTAATGAAAAATACTTGTACAAGCAGCATGAATGTGTCTGTTTTTACGGAGGGTGTAATCAGAAAAACGAATCCCAGCCATTGCGTAGTTGGATAGTTCGCTTATCTGGAACAGACAGAATTGAAGTTATATCTGGCGACGCTTTCAGGATGTGATTGACTACGGTAGTAATCACCACTTACAACAAAGTGTTGACCATCTGAAGGCAACGTTCATTTTTCTATTAACGTTTCTTTGTCAGCAATATCTCCTTATTATAATTTGAAAGTTCAATTTTTCTTCCACTTTCCCATTTTAGGTACTGAGTCTCTTCCCCGATAGTGACACTCATGATTGCACCTTGAAAGTACTCCCATTTCTTATGTCACGCATAAATCATCTTAAATTCTTACGGCGAAACAAACCATTCTCGGTATAATTCCATTTATCAAACCAATGGAGAGCCTCACTATACTGAATCCAAAGTCGGACAAATTTTACCCGGAAAACCTTGTCGTATTTCATCTTATAAAAAGCTCATAAATTCGGCAGCATGTTATATGAATTATGAGATTGGCCCAGTGTCGCTGGCTTCTAATCGTGCCAGTTGCATACATACTATAATGCTAACTTCGGTGCTATTTAAAATTCACAGTTGGCAACCATTCAAACTGCAGTTTCAGTAAAACAGTGAACAAAAACTATCTTCAATAATTCGTCTAGTACTTAGCA
>KN538417.1:2137-114971 GCA_000797535.1 Trichuris suis
TCAATGAAAAGTTGAACAATGACCTTGAATTTACTTTGCTTTCCTCACGTCGACGCTTATTATGCAAGTATAACTATGACCGACAAATCTCGAAACTATTTACGTTGGAATAACGGTGTGTGCTTTTCTGAGCAAAAGCAATCAAAGTATTTGCATAAACTATTTATGATACTACTATGTACAGTGGGGAATGCATATGCACGTGCTCACTGAATTTAACTTACAGTAAACATTGTATTCTACAATGAAATTGCATATTTTCAAACGGAACTTCTTCCTCTGCTAAATATAATTGAAGACATATTGAACGTGGCTCTTCTAAAACTTGGTCACCGTCGTCAAGAATAGATGGATATATCACTTAAAATGCAGACAGTAATGAATTTTTTGCCGCATCTTTGAGTAATAGGACTATTAAGGCGAGATATTTTGTTCCTACAATCTGTTCACAGATGACCGAAACTTTATGATTGCTTTAACAACGCGGATAAGAAAGCACTGATAAAATCTAACCGAAACAACTATGCTAAATGAATGCCAGAAACAAAGAAGCGGAATGACAGAGACAGGAAAGACCGAAAATTGAAACTGAAAAATCGCCATATTTGAGTGCGTAATCAAAACCTTTTCGAAAAAAATGGATAATCCTGGAAAACAAATACCGATAAAGACAAGGAAGGTTCGCTCAAAAGAAGAATCGAACTTTTCTTACGTGCACTCTTGTTGCGCACTGTTTCGGATTGACAATGATCCAATATAATGGGTACGGAACAGAGGAAATAACTGACAAACGTCTACTTACGGTATAGTAACGTAATATACTTTTTCAGTGTAAAAGCATCATGTTTTGTTTTAGAGAAAGTGCCACGCTAATAATGATCAACTTTGAGTGTTGGCTAGTAGCTATGGGCAAAGACTGAATGGAATTACTCATCAGTTGTTTCATCTCACGTGAAGGAATGCCTAACTTCTTTGCTTTTATTGAATGAAGGAGTTGGATTAAGCAAATAGTGATGAGTCTTTTCAGAACGTATTTGTCACATCATTGACCCTTTTGCCAAAAATATAGACAAATGAACTTCTTGCAACCAACAGCACAAGGAACAATCCTGAAAAGCTGGAAATAGGAATAAAGTACTTGTAATAGGGTTGAAAGGCGAATAGTAAAGTTTGGAAGCGCAAGGATAAGGATAAAGGACAAAGGATAAGGCTAAAATGGCATGAATGAAGCCAAAATACAACTACTACAGCTGAGAATCTAAGAAGAAAAGGAAAGAGAATATCGTTAAAAAACAAGTAGCAGACTAAAGGAGCAGAAGAAGGTTTGAAATACGACTGAAAGAGTAAAACTAATGTAGAAACGCTAACAATAAGGGCAAAAGAGTAACAATACGACAAAGAGCAAACGCTGACGACAGCATACGTTTAATTCAGAAAGCTGTTTTTAATTTCACACAGAATTCATCACCTAACACAACTTTCGCCGATATTTTTAGCCCTTCCGATATGATTAGAAGCAATATGTCATTCCTGAAACTGTCGTCCTCTGATAGCTCAGTTGGCAGAGCGGTGGACTGTAGTGTTCATAACATAGACATCCATAGGTCGCTGGTTCAAGTCCGGCTCAGAGGATAACGTTTCACGGAAAATAATAACATTTTAGCTGCGGTTAATTACCATTCCTTTGCCTCTACCGCAGAAACGTACAACCTTTTGCTCATCTTTTCTTGAGCAGAATTGCACTGCTACCGAACCTGTATTTTCTGACGATAATCACACTGGAGTGTTGTTGACTATTAAACTACATTGCTTTACGCATTCACATTACTTTTTGGTAAAATGAATATGGTCTGAAGCATGTACGATTGGTACACCGGTGTTGCACTTATTTCCACAATACGTCTATCTGTAATGACCAAACTTGTTTTTCCTGGTTTACTGTTTGTTCTAACCTGACAACATTTAGTATTAATATTCCTGGTCCACCTTAAGTTACAAAAAGCATCCCGTCATGCTTCGAGGTAGATTAATTCAAGCAAGTAATCTTACAATCGTCATACACGGGAACATCTGTTCTGTTAGCCCTATAGTTCTTCAAAAAAAGAATACGGAAACAATATCACATGATTTTACTGAATAACTTCTGCATCACCTTCACATTCTTATTAGGCCTAATGATGACTGAGGAACATCATGAAGGATGCGATGCTAATGTCGTTTAGAAACTACTCCATTAAAATATTGAGGATGGCTGAACAATGGATAATCTTGCTACGCGTTTAAGGTTTTCTCTATGACGATAGGATGGATCACAGAGCAAGCATTCCCGCCTTATAGATATTACATTAAAAATATTCAGCAGATGTTGTCCTATATAGCTAACCGAATATCTCAGTCAAAGCTACACTCGGCTGAATATATAGCGCAACAATTCGAAAACGGAAATCATTTGAAGTGTCCTCTGATAGCTCAGTTGGCAGAGCGGTGGACTGTAGTGTTCACAACATGGACATCCATAGGTCGCTGGTTCAAATCCGGCTCAGAGGAATAACACTGATTTGTTGGAAAGAAAAATATTTTGGATTTGATATTCCCAATAATTCTTTTGCCCTGCAGCATAATAAAACTTGCTACTCCTATTTGTCTACGCAGAGAGAGTGCTACTTGACTGAGGAGTACGAAGAATGTGAAACTGAGACCACTCATAAACTATCCCTTTAATATATTGAAAATGGTACAGGAATAGATTTTATCACTCCAGCGAGATGACATATATAGACTTTCCTAACCCATTTTGTAATCGTTGACAAGGGAGGCAAGAAAGGTGAGCTGCCATCGCGTACCTGCACATCTAATTTTTTCTTTTACGTCTTCTATTGATGCGGCGATCAAATACGGAGCTTTCGGGCCTCACATGACCCGTCGTCATCAGTGAAAAGTTTGTCACTCGCCAGAAAACGAGCAATTACAACTTAGACGTCCTTTCGAGAAGACGTTCGTCATCCTATAGTGTCTATTTGTTAATCGACGAAACGTGCTCATTATCACGTAATAAGATTACGCGAAAGCGTATAGCAAATAGATAATCGTTTAAAACGCTTCAATTGGAAACAAAACAACCAAGCTTGTTTGTGACTACGAAAATTATTAGATATCTCGTCGTGCTCCCAACTGCGACTACAAGTGAAGCTCCATTTAAATAAGTTACAATTGGCTGCCTCTCTGAACTTCCAATAAACGAAACGTATTTTCAAACTGTGATTACTCATTCTGTTTGGAAGACTCTTCGGAGGAAAAGTGAACGGCAAAGTTGCAAACAGATGCGCAGATGATCACTTTGTCGTCCACTTCCATGGGAAGTGAAAATGCTGTTTGGAATAAACAATAAGAGCGGCCTGAAAAAATGAAAACGAAATAGAGTTGCAAGAAGGTGCCTAATCTGACTGCTCATTTGGAAATCATAATCTTAGGAAATCAGCTTAGAAAAATTAAAGCCCGACGCTCCATACAAATTACTTATCTAAAACAGATCCATTTCCAAAGATCGCCTATGCCGTAACTGCGACGCAATGCGCAGAGAGAGATAGGCGATCGATAGTCAATTAATGATAATAGTGTGTTCCATTCATGTTGAAAAGCATTTTTTTAAAAACGCCAACCAGTCGATTTACAATAGTGACCATAGAATGGAGGCACATATAGGCATTTGAAACGAAATGATTGTACATCTACTTTCAAAGGCAAGTTAGGAGACGATCTCGAAAATGTTTCCACTTTTTCTTCTTTTAAATGTCCTACTTTCTGTTACCCTTTTTTAAGCTCGCTGTTCACCTCAATAAACGTGCTCATATCAAAAAGCGTACGGTAAACCCTCGCTAAGCAGTAGCAATTTGTTATAGGGGAAAATGGGCATAGAAAAAGTTGTCAGCTTCTTCTTCAAAGTTTTCGACTGAGGGCACTTAAAAGCAACAAGTCATCGTTTCTCAACGACTTTACGAGTTGGTGCTGTTAAACATCATCGAACAAAAGGAACTGTGCAGCATTAGCCCTGAAACTGGTCAAGATGAACAGGTATTCTTTTGAAAGAAGAAACGCAAACCATTGGTCAATACCGCAACTGGTTGAAGTTGTAAACACAAAAAACCGACATGATCTTCTTTCTATTCAAATGACTCGAGAAGAAAACCGTAGGAGAGACTGGCCAAGTAACAATCGTGTGGGTAAATGAAGTTAGCAAGAAAGTCTGTCTCGAAATATTTTGATTTGCAACCCACGCTTTCTTAAATATTCAACTGTTACAGAAACAAACACAGCAGCGCATCTCTGGTTCAATTTAAGGAGACAAGAATGCGTTTTACAATATGCTGATTTAGGTTTTCCTATTTTGGCGTATTAAGTGAAGCAGACAGGCTTCGTTTGGCACAGCAAAACATAAGAACTTTGCATATTAGACAGTTGCCGCGAAAGTTACAGAAAAAACAGCATACTACTCGACCACATCAAAGCGGCACGAATACCTAGCAACATTTTTGTACAAGAGAAGATTGATACAATTCGTTTTAACCAGCACGCCTTGCCTGCCTTCCTAAAACAGCTGCAATGCCCGTTTTGGGAAGACAGGAAACTTGATCAGCCAATTGCCATCTATGTATCAATGAACATAGTTTGGCGGATGTGAAGTCACAATGAGAGAGAGAGAGATGACTTTTAAAAGCTGTTTTCCAAGCGAATAGCACTCCGATCTTTTGAATAAATCAAAACATATGGTAGAGATTCATAGTTTCCGCATCTGTCAGTTGAAAACGGCTAAAATTCATCTGTTGCAATGGAAAAACTAAACACAAACAGTCTGCTCAAAAAATGACACTCCTCCGCTCAATAAAGTGGTTCGCTATATACTACGCGTCCGGAGAAAGTTTGCAAACAAGCAAGCTTGTCGTACAACTAAATTTTCCAATTCATTAAGAGCACAACTGCAAAAGGAAATCGTAGATCACATGAAAAATTAATGAATGGTCTTCGTGGCAAAATGAAAACGCCGACAATCGAAATTGGCAGTACAGGCACGATGTGAGCATGTGAAACTTCATCCCACGAGCAAAAAAAAACGATCGAACCGTTGCCTACCAATCAATAATAGTTTTTTAGCAAAAATTATGCGCGCAAACATTTTTGAGAGCAATAAAGTTACAACAGACCAACCAAGAAGAATTCATTATTGTTGATCGCCTCTGTAGCATTGACAACAGTTCAAAAAGAAGTAAACAAAACAGACGACCAACTGCCCTGCTCTCGGTTGATCCATTGCAACGATGTCATGCACTTTGATGGAAGCATAGCAGAAAAGTGACGTCACCAAAATGACCATCACTATTTTAATCATTCACTTGACGGATAATCAATAGGCAAAAAGAAAATGCTGTCGTTGAAGACAACAGAGCGCCATTGAGGCCAAGCAACTTGTTTCACTGGAAAAAAACAAAGCTGCTACCAGATTCTTTAAGTGGTATTGCCTTCACTGCTAGCAGCTGTTCGTCTAGACAAGACCTAAGAAACGTATGTCTGAACAAGAAGATAAACTTGCTTAGCGTCCTGCATCCAGCAGACTTTCGTGGAAAGAAATATATATGCTCAACTGGCGAAGGTACCCCTTGATTGCGTGAAAGAAAACTGTCGTTTTGCTCTACTAAGGAATGGCTCATTTTCGGCGTATTTTGATAAGATTCCTGCATTATACATTAGTAAGGTGAGGCGTTATGAAAATCAAGTCTGTTGCGCATTAGCATAACTGTTCTAAAGGACAAATCAAGCTAAAATCCTACTTTGCTAAATTATAACTTCTTGAAGATATACAGTATACTGTAGCTTTGGCAAATCGCCTTGTCGACTTTAGGCGCATTTCCAATTTGATGATATCGAAGAAGAGCTAACCAGAAACTACTTCGCAAACACAACTATCACAGGAACATCTTTTCCGGATAACACCCTTCGATGAGAAGACAATTTGATTATCAGCTCATCACAATAGGCGTCAA
The DNA here is from genome assembly GCA_000797535.1 of Trichuris suis. Lineage (NCBI taxonomy): Eukaryota > Metazoa > Nematoda > Enoplea > Trichinellida > Trichuridae > Trichuris > Trichuris suis. Next base: position 8,173 of record KN538417.1, read on the forward strand.
AATCAATAGGCACAGTTCTCTACGCTCGCTGGCTCTTCACAATTCAGGCTGCATCGCCGCAAAAGAAAGCAGCCTTTAGTAAAAGCAAGAGCTGAACGTGCGAAACAATGAGACGTGAGAGTGTCTACCAAGAAGCCTACGCGACAGCGTAACTATTGACCTAATAGTTGGACGAAAAGGCGGCTGGCTGCGAGCCTATTCGAAGTGCAAAAGACCTTAAAGTAGAGCAGCTCCACTTACGAAGCCGGCCTGTACAGTAAGTTTTTTTCAAAGCGACAGCAGCAGCGCAAACAAGAGCGCGGGCAAAAAACTACGCGGCAGAGTAGCAGGAAATTTTAAAAATTACCTTTTTGACGCTTCGCCGCCCGTAAAGGTGACCGTTTCGTCCCAACTGAAAGCGTCCGAAATTGCAACGCGGCTGAAAAAAAACAATTGACCATCATGATTCGAACAATAGCGAACTTCTGTACAAATCAAAAGGATGCGCAGGTAACAATTGAACAATGACGCAATTTCTGTCCAAACGAACAGCAAGCGAGCGGTCAAAGACGCCTTACTTATTGCTTTTTTCCAACGTTGAGTAGCCAAGCAAGAAAGCATATCGTCTAAAGACGCGAAGGACGAGTCAAATCAAGTTATTGTTTATTGAGTCCTCTACGTAAAAGCGGTACGATGAAAACCCTCGAACGCAGGCATCACATTGAAAATAGGGGCCATTAGGACAACAGATGGATATTGATAGCTGTACGACAACCTAACAAAAATACCAAAAAAACAGGAACAGCGCAGGAGGAAAGCAACAATAGTGTCTGCTGACCAGTAGCGCGCTTGCAAGCCCGACGAAGTAGGCAAAGCAGACAAGGTCGAACGAACCGATTCAACGATGACGCATTATTATATTACTGTTCTTTTTTAAAAATAAAAGCGGATTCATTTTCATCCCTCTCTTTACATATACCGAATTGGCCATTGGATATTTTACAAAAGTTTATCCGACTGGCCAGTAATACCTCGACGACAACGACAAAGGCAAAGACCAATGCACAAACCAAGTATAAAGGAAAGCACGTGTCCGCAAATGAAGACGGATATCACTTCCACGGAGAACCATTCGTGACGAATTAGACTGGAATGCCGCAAGCTGAAACGGTACCGTGTCGTCGTGGAAATTTCCTCTCCGCAAAAGGGGCTGTTGGGCGGCGTGTAAACAACGTTGTCACGACGTAGGCAACGGTAGAAGTGTGGTGGACTGGCCTCCGGTCTGCTGCTCCAATCTTGCATCCAAACGTTCTTCAATCGTTGCGCAGAAAACTGCCGCACCAAATGGTACTTCACATTTTCCAAACTGCTCTCCAACTCGACCACAGCACTTTGCGTACTTTTGGGGCTTTGCCGACTTCCGCCTCGACAAGACGAAGCCGAACTACGCTGTTGCGCTTCAGCGACGGCATTCGAGTCGGTCAGCAGCGTGAAGCTGCTACCGCATTCGCTGTCGCCAGTGGTCAGGTCGATCCAACCAATGTCTCGATGCGTTTCCTCGTCCTGAACTTCGACAGGTTCATCCGCCATCGGCTGGCGCCCTGTAGTGATGCCGCTCATGTCTGGGAGGCCGACCGGTCCGATCGCAAACTTTTCCTATACCGATCCAGCTCTATTTGACATCGCTACGTGACGCACACCAAATGGCAAACAGATGTTCGCCCGTTACTGTCACGTGATGCTCAGGTCATGCGAGACGCGAAAAACAGCGACCAACACGTTCAAAGAGACAACTACCTGCACTCGTAAATGGTTACAAATTGGAAAGAAAATTTTCCAGATGCCAATTTTCCCTTCAGCTTTTGCAACGACGAAAAAAAAATCGGCGTCGCAATCAAATTGCAAAGCTTCACTGCAAGCCGCTGTTTGCCCAGGCGAACTCAACTGCGTATCCAGAAGAACTTGCGGCGCAGTGGATGGCAAAAACAAAAACTTGCGTCTTTCAAATTAGCATTACAGTAACCGTGTCTTGCGTTTCGCCCGCTAAACTTGTCCGAACAACTGACTTTTCAAAAGGTAACGAATTGGGCGCCTTTTTCTTGAAGCGTCAATCGAAAACCATTTGTTAGACGAACTAGCTTGCCTACTTACTTAAACGTACGAGTTACCTGGCAACTAAAGGAGAAAACTGCTGCCATATTAGCGATCGCATTTTGCGCACAACGTATAACGTTCTTCCTAACATGGCAGCTCACAGCGGATGAGTCCGTTGGCAATTATTTTAAATCTTCAAAATTTATTTTCATTTTTTAAAACGTCACCATCAAGTTAACGCATCTCGCGAGTTCGTTTACGCCTGCTGGCTTTACGCTTTTGCATTTTGCTTTTTTTCTTGCGCGCCTTGTCTGCACGCTGTTCATCTTCCGCTTCCTCCAATAGTTCGGCAAACTGAAAATTGATAAAATGGTTTCAAAGAAAAGGTTTCACAAACTAAATCATCACCTCTTCGGCAGTATTAAACTCTTCAGCTTCGTCATATAACTTAGGACGGTGACGCTTCGTCTTACGCGTTGGCTCAACTATTTCCTCCTCCTCGTCGTCGTCTGAAGAGGATTCCGAACTTTCATCATTCGACCTCTTTTTCCTCTTCAGACTCTTCACCTCTCTAAAGTCAATCGTGCAACCAAGAAAGCAAGAAAACGTTGCAATATGACCTGGCAAAGTCGATGCGCTGATTCAACGATGTGCCACTTGTCCCTATGGACAGCATGTCGCAATAAAGAGTACTAAAATTGGTACTTTTACTACCTTTGCCTTTTGGTCCTTCTTCTTTAGTCTCCTCTTCCATTTTCGCAAAACTGAAATTATTTCAAATAAACCCCACACGGAAGTAGACAAATAAGGTGGAGGAGCGCACGCGTGCAAGTAGCTCTCTTCAGGCGGTATTTCATTGTCGTCTCTGTTGGCATACTGCTTAGAGTTGACGGGAATAGATCGCACCGTCCACGGATCGTAAGCTTTCCGTCTGCCCTTCATGACGGACGTGTCGCCTTTTTCAGGCTTCTCCGTTATGGTCTTTTTTGGGTTTTTGAAGACGAAGCGTTCCAGAAATCGAGACGTGCTAAAATCTTCCAGCGGGTCACCGCTGTAGTCAATGCTCTGTCCCTGAAAAACCAGAAAGAAAACCTTAGCCTGCCTTTACTATCCCGAAAGGACGCTCTGCCAATTACTTCCAACAAGCGGTGTGCAAACAAGGCCACCGTTGGGTGGTAATGCTTCTTGAGTAACAAAAGCTCGACCAGTGGCTCCATGTCAGCACGTGCGTACAAAGGGTTTCGGGCAGACGGGTCGTAGGACTCTGTTTTCGGCTTAGCGCCTTGTTTCAAAAAAAAAATGCTCATCAATAGCTTGCCGAAAGTAAAAGCAAAACCTGCCTACCGTTAACCTTTTCCTGAGCTACTTCCTCCTCATCTTCATCGAAATCCCAGTGACAACCCTACTAGGACAGTCGCCTAAGTATCACTGCTACCACTGTTGTTACCTTACCTTAGCAGGTAAGCTTTTAGTCTTCTGCTGTACCCTCGACAATATCAATAAGGCGGCGCAGGCGAAACTTGCAGGAGCTGTTAGGCATATCTGCAATAGCCTTTTGGAGATGGCTCTTATCCGACCACTCTGCGTGTCTCGACAGAGCGCCTTATAAAGCAGGTGAAAGAACAGGCCATGCACTCGACTGGACGATCGCAAAGTTGGGTCCAACATTCTCCGATAGAAGGAACGATAGAAGTGATCGTCCATGTCTTGGCTGAAATCATTGACTTGCAACAAGACGAGGTTGACATTGCAATTTGCTACCTTATGTCCAACAATTGACACAACAACGCTAGCGTCTGCAGCGAAATGTGCAACGACGAAGTGGCAGCCATCTTGTACAATTTGTCCACTTCTCCCATGACGTCACTGATTCTGTCTAAAGGCGGGAAAACTTGCGAATTGGCATTTTTCATTGTACTCGCCACGTACCCTTCGCGTAAGGCAATACCTTGTTGATACCAATCAAGATGTGCCGCGTTATTCGTCTCTCCTCGACGATATCTTGATTTTGCAAAACAATCTTGAACAATTCAAAATATATATTCAGCAATTTGGCCGCTAAATCTTTATCGCTGCTTGTCAACGGCAAATGGATCAGAAAGCATAATGCATAAAACTGGGCGCGACTGCTGATGTTCTGCCTATTGGTAGGGAAAGGAACAATAAAAGATTTTGCCGGCATGCAAGCGCATTATTACCGGTATATCAGTTTTTCCGTTTCGGAAACCAATTCACCTTTCATAGCCGGGTGATTATGATCTACCAGCTCCAAGTAACTTACAACCTTAGTAGCTACGCGAGCCTCGGTGTCGCCTAGCTTATTTACAAGGGCTGACAGCAACGCCTGGAAAAGGAAAAGACTAAACATAGCGACGTGTATTAAAAAAATATTAACCTCTTCTTGTTCTGCCTTTGCTATAAGCAGGTCAGCTATTAGGCGACATGCTTTTATCCGGATGTCTGCCAGCGTATCGAATGAAATGTCCTAAGTGGACGAAAACAGTGGGTAATATTTTGCATACATTTCCCGATGCTTACTTGGAGGGCACGCACATATTCGGCGTAGCGACTCTTCAGCTCGCTTTCAAATTTCCATAAAATCAACTTTCGTGATTTCGCCTTGCTAATACTACCGTAGCTTTGGCCAAATTGCTCTAACGGTCTCTGTAGGGGAACGATAGTTCACAGTAAGGCTAAGTGTCAATGGAGAAAAAAACACGTCTTACACATTTGAATGGAATAAGCTTTCTATCCGGCAGAAGCTCTTGAATGAACAGCTCTTTAGCCGTTTCTTTAAAAAATCAAATTGGAGAAACTTTGCCAAAAAAACAACAGCACAAAAACCGGCAGCTATTAGCGCTTCTCGCCTGTTTTTCTTCGACACCCTGTGAAGCAGCGAATCCAATGCTTTCAAATTGCAAACTGGATTTCGACTGATCAATGCTCCCAGCGCGGCCATTCGATCGGACAAAGTCCCCGAAAACGCTATGGTGTCCAACCATGCCGCTCGGCTGCCACTAGCGTTACTCGATTCTAAAACATTACGCCCATATTGACGACTTGAAAAATACATTATACGCTTTCGGCATTTCGCTCCAAAGACAATTTGGACATTTTGGAATTGTCGAGCCGTTGCTAGCAATTACAAAACTCCCTGGAAAGCAGCTGTGCCGCCCTAGTCTTTGTTGGGTCGAAAATGAAGCTATCTTTTGCTACTAACAAGCCGGAAATGGAGAAAGAGCACAATCTTAAATCAATACAAAATTATAGCTGCAATCAATGAGACGCAGTTCGTCAACGCAGGCGCAATAACGATCAACGTTACCGTATTGGTCAATGCTTCACTCAAAAGAGACTATTGCATGCATCATCGGAGCAAATAATGTTCTAACCGACATTAACCTTTTTCTGTTAAGCTTTAAAAAATAACACATTAACAGCATTGCACTTCAAAAGACAACGACAAGATGTGTATTATTTCATAACAAACTTTTTACTTGGAAATTGAAAAGCCCCAAACCACAGGTTTAGACGTTGGCTCGCCTTCTCATCTCAAGCATGGTGGCGGCGGAGTAAAAATTTCTTAGCCGTCCCACCGGCATACTGTAACTTTGCCGGCTATCCTTTTCTGCCCTTATCTAAGCTTAAGCCTAAATATAAGACTTAATGTTCGGCTTAGATTTAGATAAGGGCAAAACAGAGTGCCCCGCATGCTGCCCACTAAGGGCACAACAGGTTGACGGCATGTTTGACGGAAAGGAACCTGCTATTCTCAGACAGTGGGGCGGCTAAGAGACAAGATGCAAATTTTTTTACAAACACGTCTACTTCTCAACAGGGAGGCGACTTCTTGGCTCCACTGTCGACCCGTCATTTTTTTGTATTGAATCACGTGATAGGTTTTGAAAGCTATGTCAGCTGCCTTCGTAGAAACTGCATAAGACTTAGGCGTCTATTACCAAGTCTTACGTCTTTAACATTTGCTCAATTAAGACGGAGCCCCTAAAGTGACATTAAAACTGGTATTCAGCCTTCTGCCGTAATCAATAGAACGTATCTACGATCTACCAGCACAAAAGTCTTCGTAACAGAGTGACAATTGACAGAATACCATCAAAACGAAATTTTCAACAGGAACAACAGATTGTCGAGGCGTCAAAAGAGGTTATTTGCGTTGAATGCAAGTTGACAGGTCAACGCTTTTCAATTTAACGCTCTTTTCGTGGTGCTAAAACTTGTCCCATTGAATTAGGCTTACCTGCTTGAAAAGCGGTGCATTCACTCTGCAACAACTGGTCGGCCTTTGCCTCCAGTTCAGCGACCCTATGGTCATCTTTGTTGCTAGTGTCGATCGATGAGCACGACTGAAAAGCAAACAATAGCATACATGCCTTAAGCGGGACACACCAAAACCTCGTCTTCGAACCATTTTGAATGACCAACTGCACTCGATTGACCAAGTAAGGTTGCATCCGTTTTGGACGACCGATCATCAATTCCATTGGACGAATTTTTCTCCTTCCGTTTCCTGCATAATAAGTTGCAAGCAAACACAGCACATGCGCACAAGTTGTCTCGCAATCGTAAACTTACCGGATGGAAACTTTATTTCCATCTGTCAGCTGATTCGCCTGAGATTTTCCAGGAAAACCAAGATTGCTTACATAAGCATCAATCTGCAGCAAGCAGAAAAGTAACAAACAACTTTCACATTCGTGTCATTTGCTAACCTCATTCTCAAGGCTCGCTTTTCCATCGCGTTTCACCATGTCGATCAGCCTGAATTCAAGCCAACGCATACTACACGATCAAAATACGGGAAAAATTGAAAGTAACGTTTCAAGCTTGACCGTTACGTTTCAGCTTCGACACACAGACAGGAACTAACAGATTTATTTTCACAGTAGAAGAAGAAGCGGAGCAATCGGCTTGAAAAGCGCGCGAAACGGCTTGACACAAATCTACTCCGTCCAAAGGTACAGACAAGAGGGATTGGTACAAAGGTAGTACAGACGCATGTTGTCCTAAAAATCAGATTATACAACAGGAGAGCCATCTGATCTTTTTTTTAAACCATCATAGGAATCTTATTACCCGTCTCTGAAAGCGAATGCCTATCAATTGATCTGAAAGCAAAATGGCGCCCATCGCTTATTCTTGCGCTGCACTGCGACAATATGTAGCGTACAAGACCTACGATGGAAGACTACCCAGCAATGCGCCAACCCCCTCGACTAGAGAAACTGACTTGGTGGAAGCGCTCATAAGTAAGATACGTAACTTAAAGTATCTGAAACCTGCAGAACAACAGAATAGGAAAGAAGACCAAAAGGCTAAACGATGAAGAAGCAGATGCACCCGCAGCCGTTATACAATCGCCATATTTGGCCAACAAGTCAAGTATGACACCATTGGTCCAACCAAAGCCAGTCTGCACCTCGTACTCGCCTCCGCCACCGCCGCCTGGCAGTTCGTTCACATCGGATACGTTGTACTTCTCAAACATTGCGTTCGTATGCATATACGCTCTGTAAGTAGAATGTAGCCACTGCGTAGCCAAGTGTTGGGCGCTTGCTGTTAGGTCTGGATCTCCGCTAGTTCTGAATCCTTCTATTAGCATATGAACCATTGGGGGCCATGCATTAGCGCTGTCCCACTGTTGATCCGTCTGTATAAAGGACGTAGGTATACCGCGAGTTGAATTAAATGCGCCAACCGCTTTCAAGTACTGATAGACTCTGGACGGCGCGCTTTCATCGTCGTAACAATTAGCATACAAAGGCAACACGTTGGATATATAGTAGACATCGACGTGACGCTGATTCTCCAAATCGTAGTCGTACCAGATGCCGTCTTCTTCATTCCAATGAATCTTCTTCATGGCCAACTTGGCTTCATGAAAACGTGCTTGGTACTGGAGCACCTTGGTCAAATTGCCGACCATTTCGTACATGTTGGCAAGAAGTTTGGTATTAAGGCACATAAAAGCATTAAGGTCAACAGGTATGATTGACCAAGTTCTTATGGAACGAAGGCTGTACGCTTCCGGTCCCGAATGGGAAAACCATCGAGAACTGAAATCCCAGCCAGTTTCAGCACCGGATACTATCTGCGCCCAAACCTTCTCGCGTTCCGGCAATGATGTCAAATTTTCAACCAATTCCAAATCTTCACGATAGGATTCCGGTCGCGGTATTTTCATTTCAGCTTTGTACTGAAACACGTCGAAAGTCTTATTGTTCACGCTGTACGTACTACCGCGCTTGCGCAACCAAAATCGGTACTCCTTTTCCAAAAGAGGCAACATCTCGTCAAGAAAGTCGATGTCACCAGTTGCCAAGTAATAATCGTAAACCATTGGAATCAGAAGAGGCGGCTGCGAACGGTACAAGTAGTAGATGCGACCGCCGTTAGGCACGAAACCATGGTTTTCAACCATGTATCCCAAATTTCTGATCATACCACGTACGGTGGAAAACATGTCCGACGCCAGCAGGCCCTTGACGATCCAGAATGTGTCCCAGTAGTAGAATTCGCGGAAACGACCGCCGGGTATTATGAACGGATTTGGAACGTAGAGCAGAGAAAAGAGCTCTTGGTGGTCTCGCACCTCCTTTCTTACCTTCCGACAAAGTTCCTTCCACATGCGATTGAGCGTCTGGGCCCATCGTCTCAACTCGTAGTCTTTTATTGCATTAAAGGATCTTGGCGCGGGACGCCAATCCTCTGGAAAGCACACCTCCAACTCGGTGCCAGGAGGATCAAAATGAGTTTCAACAAACTTATGTAAAACTTCTTTATCATTTATTGCGTCACCGAGCGCAAGGAAATCTTGCAATGTGATCACAGGATCCTGCTTTAAAGCCATGTCGACGAAATGCTTAGAGTCTGGATACAAGTGAGACTTTTGCACGGCGTCTAAGATAGGACCATGACAATAGATCTGACTAAGCAACGAAACTACGTAGTACATCATCTTGACAAGTCGAACGCTAAGAGGACGTCGAAGAAACAGCGTTCTTGAATCGTAGTCAATGTTCACCGGGTCGAAAGTTTAAATAAACTTGGGCAAAATAACAGTACGAGACTTCCTAATTTTTGGCAGAATTCCGCCAAACTTGCAGAAAAAACATTGCTCATCGAACGTGCCCGCTGCGGTCCAAAAAGAGAAACTGGTCTTCAAACGAATTTCAACCCTGTTTCTGATGAACACAACAACGATACAGTACGACTAAAGATTGTTAAGTCATAAAATAGGTTTCCACTAGACAGAGCGACGAGGCCTTCTAATTCATCGCTTTGGGTGCTTTTCGGCAAGCAAAAGTTGTAGTATAAGTAATGCTTTCGCTTTCTGATAAACTTCGCCTTAGAAAAGCGGTCACAATCTCTACTACTGAAAATCTGGAATTATGCAGAGTTACCAGCGACCTATGGTTGCGGCGCTAGAAATGAAAATGAGAGGGACGGACTAATCAATGCTACACGATTTCGAACGTCTGCGTAATGTAAAAAAGCGCATTGCTTGATAATCTGCTGAACCTTCCCATTGACAGCTAAATCAAGGTGCTTTTGAATTGACTACCGAACCCCACCCATACTTTTAACGTTGGCAAATGCCAGAAAATTATCCTCATTTGACTGTCGCCTATTACGTCAGCAGATATGGTAACATGAGGTAACCATCAGTGAAGGAAAGAACGAACTTACCTCAGCTTTCGTGCTTTGAGACTGGAAGAACACTGCCTCTCGCTGGAAGCAGCGTGGACACGGGTGTTCCTCGGTTTTCGGCAAAGTCGGATCATGGACCATGTCGGTGTTTATCTGCGACAAATCGCTATAAAGGTATAGTTACGTTAACGGAGTCTGTATCCAAAACAAGCATGTGATCATACTCGCTCTTCTCGTGAACCTTGTTCACATAAATACAACGATTGTCCGCCACCTGTCGATGATCGCAATTACGGCAGGAATACATCAAAACGCGTTCTTCCTTGTTCTCCCTTGGATAAAGCATGTTGTTGCTAAAAATTAAAAACTGATACCGTATCAATGCATCTGCCTCAACGGCTAACCATTCTGGGCAAAACTTAATGCCTACAAACGAAAGAGGCGTTGACACATTCGACTGCATACTCTTAACCAGGAAGCCGCAAAACGCAACGCCTATCTACAGTATAATGATAATCAGGTAAGTAGAGGGAATGCATCACCATCGCGGTGCGTTTTACCTATTCGCTTGCGATGAAAGCAAGTCGTAGTAGCCAATCAAAACTAGCTGTTTCGTTGGAATACCGTCGCAACAAACACGATTACTTTGTGAATCGCATAGCCACTGCAAGTGCCTATCGCTTCGCGTTAAACTAGCTGCGCGTGACTTACTCTCATTTTTACTGTAGAATATGAGAAACAAAATATAGTACATAGGAACAGTAATAAAAATAATAAGAAACACAAACAACAATGTAGCAAAACGGGATAACGATAATAAGGTTCATCAATTGACCGCTATGAAATGAAGGAAATTCTCCAATTGCACGTTTACAAGTAAAAGCTTTCGACCATTCTTGACAAGACGATTTCGAGAAGAGTTCTGCTTCTAGCAAATCATTCCTTTTTTCTTCTGAAAGCAAACATTAGCCCATAGGAAAAGAAGTTCGCAGAGCCAACTTACGACGACCAACGTAAAATTGTCGTAGACGCTTATGAGATCTTTCATATGATACTGATTCAGGAGAACAAACCGTTTCAACGTGGCATCTATTTTGCAGGCACAATTGAGACAGTGAACGAAATATCTTTCGTCGCGAGGTAGCACGAACAAAATGTTAAACACTTCAACCTAAACATAACTGAATTACTGCTTTCACTAACATACATCTAAAGTGAAACCTCGCAAAGGTAGCAGTAGTGGGACAGTTCTCCGGGCTCACGGACGTGATGTTTCAACTCTTTACCAAGCTTTTCGCACGCATAATCAAGAACCATTTGACAATGGGCTAACGACCGAATCAATACTTTTCTATTTCAAATTCTATTAGTTTTTCTTGAAAACAATGTCAAAGTCTACCTGATGAGCTCATGGAGAGATTGATCGCTGAAGCGAACGTTTCTGGCCAATTGCCAGGACAGGTGAACCATGGGCACTAGCGACTTGAATGTGTAAAGCTTGTTGATTTCGTACCGTTCGGCAGCTAGAGAAAACTGGGCGGAAGTCAGCGGACCCACATTCCATGCTATGTTGTTACACCATCCCTGCAAACGTCCAAACGGAGTAACCAAGTTGAAATGGAAGTCAGCCAACATTACTGTCGCGTGAACCCAGTAGATGGTACCTTCACCGATCCAAACAACGTCACCAGCTTTTTGAGAGAAACGATAAATCGGTATGCTGCTTTCCCAAAGTTCTTCCAAACAAGGCCACCAGGAAGCACGAAAAAAGTCAACATTATTCCTGCAAGTATTTACCCTATCAGCAACGGTATGCACAAACGACAGCACACTACTACAGCAGCAAAGGTCATAACAAGCAAGAAGAAAACAATAACCAAGTGCTTAAACGTAAAATATAACATCACCTGCGCATTGATAAAACACATTCTAACGAGGTGAGCCGCAGCCAACCAATTTCGCAAATGCAAAAAACTTCATTACGACACTGCGGGAACAATGTCTTTTTAAGCGCAAACCCGCGCAGTTCGTGCTTGGAAGAATAAACGCGTTCGCACCCTTCTTTTTGGTCACAATGAACCAACAAGCAGGGGCTTCAAGACACAAACTTAACTAACGCCAAAATTTGAAACCTCAGTACGGTAGCTGAATGGTAGTCAAGTTCAATATAGAGCTACGTATGGCAAACCAAAGAAAATATGCCAACTTCGAGGAAACGTATTGAATTTAGAAGTAACTCAGTCGGAGAGACAATTTTGATCCCCAGACAATCAATTCCAGAAACGCAAAAACTTCACCACGACACTGCGTGTGTCTTTTTAAACCCGTGCAATTCGTGCTTAGAAGAATAAACGCGTTGGCACCCCTCTTGTTGGCCACAATGAACCAACAAGAAGGCATTTCAAGAGAAAAATTTAGCTAATGTCAAAATTTGAAACCTCAATACAGTAGCTGCATGGTAGTCAAGTTCAATACAGGGCTGCACACCGCAAACTTAAGAAAACGAACCAACTTAGAGGTAATATATCGAATTTAGAAGTAACCCAATCGGACAGGCAATTCTCAGTAATTATCTGCGACTTAAGTACGAACAATTCTTGAACTTTCGCTTTCTATTCTTCCAAGTCATTAAAGTTACCCTTTAATTTTAAAAAAGTCTGAAAGTATGTAAGAACAAGATTGTAAAGGCTTCGATATAATGCAAAACTTCGCCTTTACTAAACAATCATAAAGATTATGCTCCAACTAACCAACTGCTAATAAAATGGCTCTAACGCGACTAACGCGTTTAAATAAACTTACTAATCTTTTTGCATGCCAATTTGGCAGTTTAAAGAATAGGTAGCAGCAAATAAAATTAAATCGAGCGAACAAGACACCAATTAGACGCACCTGTCGCATAGAGTCTTTAAGGCAAACCAATACTCGACTGGGACAGCGAACCACTCGCATTCACCGGGTCCAATGTTAATATTGATTCCAGCAAAGTTGTTATGCTCCTGATGAGCGGATGTTCGACTTCCCGGCACCTATGAGCAGCAAATGATCATTTCTTCAACACGCGAAATTGCCCGTCCAAGTTCCCACCTTAAGATGGACCCGCACGGTATTCATGCCAATAATGGCATGTCCAAGGTGGGACAACAGATTGCAGCTTGCGTACAGACGGCAAAAGGGGGGCAGTTTGGCCAATTCCTTAAGCAAACGTAAAAATGATGAACGCACACGCTTTTGTCGAAAGCAATCAATCAACGCTACTTTCAACTGATCGTTCCAAAGGTTTCCATCTGATAAGTCAAAATTGGCGCCAAACTTTATCTCCTTCAACGGTTGCAATTCTCTTCGCCTCTTTGTGAGGGCAGCATTCTTGACGCTCTGTCTTCCGATTACCTTTCTTTTCTCGTACTCGTCCTACAAAGAAAAGCCAACAAGTGGACCGTACAAGCTTCATTTGGTCGCCCTACCAGCAGCGCTTCGCGAAAAGTGGCAGCCTGGTAGGGACCGTAAGACGAAATTGATGTGAAGGTACGAACGCTTTCAAATTGCCAGCTCATTTCTCCTTTTTTGTTAAGATTCTTCTCCGGCAGCTGCTCTATCTGTGTATGCACTTCCACTTGATGATCGGGAGCCTTCTCCAGCAGCGAAACGGTGGAAAACAAACTCAGATCCATACGCAACGCTGCCGTTAGACCACGAATCAGAGCAATGGGATGCTCGTAGCAGAAATACTGCAGCTCAGGCATCGACGCGTCCTTTTTTGAATCAACAACTATCAACGGAGTTGGCATAAGCAGCTGCGCAAAAGACACTCATGGTTCAGTTGATGGCTCCAATGCAAGATTAAGTCACCTTCTCTTTTGCCAAGGGAGGATTAAGGGCCGGTGGTTCAGGAGGTGGCACATACTCGTCGTAAACTGGTTTGCATCTACCCAACGCCTTCTGCTTACATATTGTAATCACTTCCTCGCCGCTTGTGGAGAGAGGAACGTTTAAAGGAACGCTCAGACTGAAGACCTGCGGAATTTCATAGTTCGGCGTGGAGTTCCCTTCCTTGAACGACCAACGTAAGTTGAAATTTTGAAAACACTTTGCTCCTACTGTCAATAGCAACGATGTGGACGAGAACACTGAATCCGCTTTGGCTTCGCGCGCCTTCTGCCTACTGTCATGTTCAGTAAGACAACCGCTGAGGTCTTCAGAGTCCGTTATTCCAAGAAAAGCTTGCAAGTCTTCCTGAGTGACCTGAGGTAGCTCGTTAAGCGGTGAAGTATGTAAAGATATGTCGCTAGTGTTAGCCATTTCAGCGCTTGGTATTGCATCGGAGGCTGAAGCGCTGCCTCTGCGAGCAACATTTTCCTTCAACTTTAAAGACTACGTAGCTCACTTCCTTTTCAGCTCATATTTGCTCACCTCCTCTGATGGACGCATATTGCCTTTGCCTTGCTGCAACATGACGGCATAAGATTCTTGCAGTTGTCTAAGGGTGATCATCTGCTGAGGATTCAAGTTTCCCTGGAGTGGATAATCGAATAGGACCCTTTTGTAAGATAAACGAAATACCGACCACGTTTTGATTCAACATGTGCATCAGCTGCAACTGCTGAGGTGTCAGACATACAGCAGACTTGTCGTCGTCAGGCTAAAAAAGGTAGCCGATCATTAGACGGGAAGAGGTGCGCAAAAAAAGAAACAAACTTCTTCCAAACTGATGCCAATCAGGCTACCTCTTAAGTACATGGCAATTCGATTCTAAAATCATCCACTTTTCTAAAGACAAAATAAAATAACGACGCCAGCACAAAAACACCTTATGCGCGGTTCTTTGGCGCCCCATCAATTGAGCGGGAATAGGAAGCGACGAAATATTTTCAACGCCGGGCAACGAACTAGCGTGCATCCTAAATGCTCCAAAATGATGAGCACACATTTTACAAATTACAAACACTAACTGAGAGTTGTCCATCAGCTTAGGATTGCTTTTCCAATGGGCTTCGAAAAATTCAATTCGCTCCAAAATTGAAGCATCAGCGCCTATTAGCATTTCTTTTCAAACGTGCAAACGAATTTCCAATGGCATACTGGACTTGTGCTTGCAAGAATTTCTGTAGCACTCCAATGCATCCCTAAACTGAGCGTGCTGCTCGTACAGCAAACCCAAATCGACCCACGCGGATGATAGCGAAGCGTCCAACTCAATAGCGCAAGCGTATGCCTGCAGAGCGTCGAAAGGTTGTCGCTGCTGCTGATACAACACCCTGTGGTTTAGAGGCGAAGTTAGGAAAGTCGGATAAGGAAATGGATTTCGCGCAAACCCTATAGAGCACCAAGTATCAGCACTGGCCTCGTTCTTATCAATCGAATGTCTATAGGAAATGAAGGCATCGTGCGCCCGGTTGATGGATGAAAAGCACCTAAATTTTTCTCAACTGCAATATGCAGACTTCCAACAAGTCAAACAAACGCAAGTTCACCTTCCAAGATAATAATGGCTTCGCCCTGAAGAGGGATCCAATTGGAGCGAACGTTGCAGCTCGTTTATGGCTCCGGCAATTCTGGTCTCTTTGTCGCCACAAGATTCATCCCGAAATATCAGCCATCCTTTAAACGGAAGCAATATTATACATAGATCTAAAGTCAAATAAAGCGAACAGGGCGAGGAAAAAACCTAACAATAATACATAAATTACTGATAATACAAAGCTGATCAATAATCATAGTCTATGCCGCCGTGGTTGAGAAACCGCGACTTACCAAGTTGCCTGTGAAGTGAAGCCCGCAGCATTGGAGATATTGAATCACCCAAACTTAGCAAGCTGCGATATTCGTCGTGAGCTTTGCGCAGCTCACCCTGAAGCTTTTTCGTAATGTTAAACACAGTATACGTAAACGTATACAACAAACCTTCAGCTCCAAGCAATGGGCGATGTGGAATTGCACTAAAATGGGAAAAAGAAGTCAACATAGAAAGCTACCTTTTCTCTTAGCTTACATCACGCTTATTAATATAAAGTATTTTTAAAATTATCTGTGAGTATTAAAAAGGCTGAATAGTAAAAAAACAGTATAACGAAAATTAATAAATACAAAATGGTGGTGGCTCACCTTCCGCTTTGGAAAAAATGCTGGGCGACGAATCGGCACTGGCCAATCGTAAATGCTTAAAAATTATAAAATTGAAGCACAATGCCGTAAAAGCAATGACGGCTACTTGCCTTTAACGCTAAAGTCCAATTGTATAATGCTTTGGCACACAAACCTGCTCGCACGTGAACCTCTGAGCATTTCGCAAAGTTCTGATGCGTGTAAAGCAGCTTTTCAAAGAGTTCCAAGGCGCTAAGACAATAAAAGCAAAGTAAATAATCGAGACTAGGTTTGAATCTTCAAATGACATGCGCATAGAGTTGACACACGTTAACGGATGATCTTACAGAACTGTGCAACCCTCATATGGAAGAACAGAAAGAAGAAAACACGGTTTACCATTTGTGCACGTTGAAATGGAAGTACACCAAGGCAAGACCATAAACAAAGGTCGCATCCTGTTTGCAACAGAGAGAAAAGTATAATCTTTTCCCCATTTGGAAGCAGTGTTACCTTCCACGGCTCCTGCTTGAACTCGAAACAAAACTGATAGGCGGAAAGAGCTGCAAAGGGTTTCTCTACTGAAAAATATGAAATCAAAAATATAAGAACAACAACCTTTGAAGAAATCATGAATCAGCAAATTGAAGTGACCCAGTTTTAAAGCTATTTCGCATAGCATACGATTATCTTTCTCTTCCAGCTTGCAGTCGGCCTGATTTCGCATTGGAGCATAGAGTTCGAGCCATTTCTGCTCGTAAAATTTTAACGCCTACAATCCATTACGTCAGGATAAATTAGGCATAAACAAAATTCACCTTAACCACCAGACGGCGCTCGAATCGACTATCCGGATGAACAAGGTTGATTGAACCGAATTCGCAGCTTTAAAAACCACGACAAGGAAGATGGGAGCAACAAATAGTCTCTCAAAGTCTCTTTTTTTACATAAAAGCTTACATTAGGAGACGCTAACCACTAAATTAATGAGCGCACATCATTATTCGCACTTTCTAACGTAACAAGCACTATACGACTGGATCCTTCTATACATTTCCTAAAGACATGGGCTGAGAGAATAATTAATTACAAAGAATAAAGGAAAGGAACGAGTGCTATGGACAGAAGCTGCGAGCTTGTGCAATAATAAAGTATATGCTTAAAAATTTTGTCATAAAATAAGCGAAGACTTTGGGAAAGCTGGAACAAGTTGGGGCGCCCAAAAAAATTCCTGAATATTCCCCAAGTCAAAGCCCGTCCCCTGAAACCGTCCACAAGGTCGTTGTAGCGCTTGGAAAAGTTTTAGACCACTAATGCTACTTGCCAATGCGGTTTTGTGCTAAGCTATCGAAACAACTAACGCTTCTGCCAAGTGCTCCAACAACGAATAGACCCCGGATAAACCGACGACCCGATCGCTTCTTTTGCTTTGTCACATCAACGTTTCAAACTTTCTTACATGAAGTTAACGACTTTTGGGAAAAGCAAGGGATTTATGAGCTGTGAAAGATGTTTTCCCGCTATAAAATCAGTAAACGAACCTAAGGAGCAACCAATAATCATAAGTCTCAAAACAACGGAAAAGCAAAGGTTCTTTGGGAAAAATGTAATGCTTAAGGTTGTAAATATACCTGTCAAGTGTTTCGAGACGCCGAAGCTCTTCTGGCGTGAAGGGATGACTTAGGCGAATTGGATTCTCCATTAACATGAAACTATTGCATCAGAACGTTCGGGCTTTAAAATAAAATTGCAGCATAAGCAACCAAGTCTTGGCGTAAAAGACATCAAGATTCGGCTGTCATCTTAAAGCGATATTTTCCTTTGACGCAAAATATGCGAAATCAACTAGTTACAGTATGATTCAGGGATACAAAAAAATCAAGTTTCGTCCCTCTGAAAAATTCATTTTGTAACGAGTAAGCTAATAGCTGCGATTTATCATAAGGAATGAGATAATAATAATAATAATAATACAGCTTTAGTGAACTTATAACGATGGAACAAGTACATTCCATGCCGAGTCGTATGTTCAGCATAGCTTGCTTTTTGTTAACAAATCTCTGTTCTGCGGCTGGCTTTTGTTGCGCATGAGCAGAAATGAAGCTATATCGTAGAGCAGAAAGCTAATGCTTTATTTTCTCGT
Source organism: Trichuris suis (assembly GCA_000797535.1). Taxonomy (NCBI): domain Eukaryota; kingdom Metazoa; phylum Nematoda; class Enoplea; order Trichinellida; family Trichuridae; genus Trichuris; species Trichuris suis. The sequence continues at coordinate 26,138 of KN538417.1, forward strand.
CATTTCAGAGCACGCGAGACAAAGATGAAAACTGCATATCACGTTTTATGAATAGGCAGTGAATCTTAAGCTACAGAAGCAAAGTCTTTCGCAACAGTTGAATAAGAACGCAAGCTGGAGTACACACCATTCAATTCGAAAAAGTGCGCGCAAGGTTTGAATACATTGCTATTGAGGTTCATATTTCATCTGAGAAAATTGTTTTAACACTATCAGCTTAAGAATTGACGACATCTGCACAACCTACGTCCTTACCGCGTGTTTTACACACGTTCCATTCATAAAGAAACTTATTTTACCATTCCGTCTGATGAATAATGAGCAGAACTGTCCAACGCCAGCTGCTCAGCAGTACGACATCTTCGAAGCTACTATAGCTTTCTTATTTAATAGAAATGAGATGAGAACAATGGCGCTTCCTAATGTTCTTAATATGAAGACGCAAACGCCTTTGAAGATGGCAACAGGATTCAAATTTCATGATTTCATATTTTACCGCGCGGACCTGTTGAGTGAGCGAAGTCGATGAAGCGTAATGTTGCATTGAGTTCACGTGATAAACAGGATAACGTTGTAAAATACAAGATCATTAAGATGCAATTGCAATTAGCACATTTTGACGTAAAGCGCACTTCCACTAGATTCGACAGAGAGAGTACCATCAACGGCCCACCCTTTTTAGCTTCTTCTTCCTGCTTACGTCAGACTGGATTTGGTGATGCTCGACATCTCTGGATACTTCAACCCCTTTAGGTGATAACTCTTCAGAAGAAATCGTTTGAGACGGACTTTCTTCAATGGCATCTTTGGCGGCCTGAGAGGAGTCAGCAGGCACATTCGCTTGTCTTAGCTGTGTGGTCAACAGTAGCAAACGATTTTCAAATACTTGTTGGATATCTAAGGGCAGTGGTGCCTTCTTCATTTTAGCTATCAGTTTAGCTTGCTTTCTCGGGAAGTTTGCCATGGTAACTCTTTCGAGCCTCGTGCTCTTTCTGTGATAGCTGGTTTTCCCGAAAAGCTTCCTTTGCTTTCTTTTTGCCTTTTCGAATGTTCTCTTCAGCCTGGAAAATCTACCTGACGAGGACCTTTTCTTTTGCGAAACGTCTGGCACCTTCTTGCCGCTCAGAAGTTCAACTTCGCGTCTTAATGCCTAAAAGTAAATATCTACGAAGTAATCATTAGTCAAGCTACTAAAAGAAAAGCAACCCGTGGGCTAAACCTCATGTCCTTTTCGGTTGGTACAGTTTTGACGCCATCGCCAGTGCTTGGCTATAGACACATACTTGATAGAACGCGCAGTACGACTTTATGGCCTTTACCGGTTTAACTCTTATTATATCACTCCTCACTACTATTCTTTGATTTCTCGATGGCTGCTGTTTGTTTTCCCCACCGCCACTTGACGTTCCGCTATCAGATTCATCAAGTTTAATAGGTATTTCTCTATAACTTTTTCTCTGAAACAACTTTCTATTTCTTTCTAAGCGTTCGAGGACAGCATAACTGTAAGAGCACCTTCTGCGGTGGTTCCTTCAGCCTTTCTATTAACATTTCAAAGTGGCCATGATAATTGGACATAACAAGTTGAAAGTTGTTATTGTCAGTCATACGTTGTTCGTTCAGCGCTAGAATTCTGTCATCCTTGAAGATAAAGTCCTTTAGGCAGGAATCATCGTCCAGGGCGACAACCGTTATGTAGTTATTCTTGACTTGGGTTCGTATGCCTGGATTAACCGTCGAATCGTAAGGAAACATCCCGTGAAGTATCACGTAGGAGCGGCTAAGATGGAATCCAACTATTTTCTTGTAATTTTTCAGATTTGGCCTTCCCCATTTTACCTGAATAATTTATTCAGTCAGACATAATCGCTTTCGCGCAAAAAATAACGAAGCCAAAACCATTGTTGAATATAATGCAAGTTATGCAACGGCTAGCCGACTTGTCGACTTGTTAATTTAACTACTGCTTGCATGAGTATTATCAAATTCTGGCACAAGAAACCTGACACTGTTAATGCAATAAGAATGCTTAATGTTATACCTTAACGAGCTTACCTCTATTCCATCATCTTCTAGAGAAACGCTGTGGTCAGATCCGTCACTATTTTCTTGCTGCGCATGTTTCCTTGCGCTTTCCAGAATTGTTGGTACTTCCCGTGATGGCTTTCTCTCATATCTTCGCTTTTCATCCGATCTCGAACTATGAATGCGCCTATCGGTGCTCTTACGGTCACCCATTGCTTGAAAGCTCAATAAGGTGCATCGAGCGGAACGATGAAAATCTGCTCGTGCGTTTCCATTGCCAAATATGCAGTTTTGCGCGTGGATTTTGCTAACGATGATTTTAAAGCAAGGATATTTTAAAACTCTTATCCCATTATAATTAAAAAGGCTCAAGCCGTAACTTAACCACCACACAAAATTATAGTTAAGCTTCGTAGATCAATTGCAAAATGCGCGAATGCAATAACATGCTACTTCTTAAAATAATATTAATTCATTCGTTCAGTTCTTTCCGTTAATGGGAAGCAGTTAAGAGAAGCAGAACGTTTGTTGCGCCCCTTTGGACAAATCTTTGCGCTCACTTTTGTTCTTTTCCCTGTTTTCATTTGGGAACTTTTGAAGCCTCTAAACTGCAAGCATTTTCCTTAAATGATAAGCTGAAAACATTTATTTTTTAAATTAGCTCATATTCTTCAGATAGAATGGAAAGTTATTTAAATTGAGCCTGCGCATCAAATTTCAATACGCGCGACAGTAAGAAGAGCAAACGCCAAATTTGAGCTTTTTACTCGACTAGCACGTTTGCAATGAAAGCACTAACTAAATGAATGCTTCATCTGCCAGTAATATACTGCCATTGAAACTCAGTATAACAGGTAGATTGCGAACTGAGAGTGGCTATTAGCGCTACGCTTGGGACAAACGACGTTCAGTTTTGATAGCTTTATTGCTTCCAGTCAATAGATACGCGTGAATGCAAAGTCTTTTAGAAGTGAAGCATTGTGCTGGGTGGCAAACTGTGTTTCGAACGGCATGGGTTGCAACCATGCTGAGCAGTTAAGCATTTCGAATACTTTACAGGTAGCTTGCATTCTGTAAATTTCAAATTTTACCGTCCAATGAACAAACTTGCTTTTACAGAACCTGCTTATCATTTAAAAACATTCAAAAAGTACACATAATTTTCAGCTTGCTTGCACGTGGAAATATTTTTGTGTGTGTATGTGCGCGCAAAAATATTTATGGGAATCTACCTGAGGGGTTAAATTCGACCTACATTGTTCAGGTGCGCTTTAGAGCCTACCATGACTTTGAAGCGACTTTACGTCACCTAAGCCCGTTTCATCCCCTTATAGAGATCGCTACAGTGCCTTAAGCTGTGCTCAGAGAAGTTCGAGCAATTCCTTATTACATTGATGAAACGGGCAGCCATAAACACGGTTTACTGGCGCCAAGAGTAACTGCCGCCTTTGGCTGCTTTGCTAACAACCGTTCGACCAGAAAATCATAAAATCTATTGGCCTACAACTCCTCAATTCTAATTGCGCAGAAAATGAGACCGCGATTTTATGATGACTACCTTCCCGTTCCGTTTAGAATTTTCGCGCATTCCCACACGGGTGCGCCTTGCCCGTAGATTATTGTTAATACCCGACGACGATTGCAGTTTGCAAATCGGAGGTCTTGCAAAAAAGTCGTAAGCTTTCAGGATTTTTGTATTTAGTACCTAATTTCCAATTTGCTCGACGAACTACTTGCTCTGGCTTTTTCTCGAGCAGCACCATTTGGGGATATTATACGCTCATAAAGGCGGTTAATCTACCCGAGTAAAGGTAATATTTGTGTCCAGTTAAGCCTAGATAAGCTCTTGAGTTTTCACATTTGAATTTCAAAATTAAGTTACCTGCATTCAAAGGTTACTGTAGCTTGCCTATTCAAAATATGATCTCTGAAATATAGTCGATGCCCTATCCTTTTCTAGCAAAAAAAGACGCTTAAAAAGAAACGCATTAATTTAGAGAGTAAAAGAGCGCTTTGGAAAAGCGGAAATTGGCACTAACTGCCCTCTTTCATACGTTATCCTGGACCACGTTGGCGTTCATATGCAGACAGGCACTACTAGTCGTGCTAGTTTCGGAATTAGTGGAGCGTAAGCATACTAAGAAGATGACATTTCTCAATTTGCTCTTCGGAAGGTTGAAAAGAGAAAAGTCACTAAATATGGTCGCTTCGAAATAGATCGCAGCCAACTGCTTGAAATTGAGGTACAATTGAAACCCAGTTGGCCGTTTTGGTCAATTTAAATCGGTGCCTGTTAGCGGCTGCCAATGTAATTGACCTCCGCATGAAACTTGCAAGCAGAGTTTGCGCAGCGAAGCCAAGCAAACGAGCCATGCTTGGCCATTTGCTGGACGACCAACATAGCTGAACCGTGAAGGTGAACCCGACAAGGCCGTGCTGCACTGGCGGAGGCCCATCTCTCTCTCTCTGCTGCGTGCCAGTCGCGCAAAGTCGAAAAACTGACCGATCCTTTCAATGCATCCGTTACGCTTTATTGACAAGACCCACCCGACAGCAAGCAGTTCACCTTTGCAACTCGCTTAGCAGATGGTCTTACTACCTTGTTGGGTATTATTGCTAATTGCATCTAGCGATTTCCTTTTGCGCTCTGTTGACTGCCAAAAAGCTGTCCTTATCAAAAGTAGGCACACGTTTTGCTGCTGGCAACTTTCCGTTCCCTTGAACTATTACCTCAATTAATTTAGACCTTTCAGGAGGATGGAGAGGACTTTTTAAGCAATCTATCATATACGCAGCTTCGTTTAGGTCTAACTTTCGGACAGCTTCCGATTGGAGTGAAGGTGAACCGAGTCAAAGTTCGCAATGTTGGCGACTTGATTAGTCATTGCTTTTTACGCTGTCGCAATTGCGTGGTGACCAATGTGGCAGCCGTCGATCGGCAGCTATTCATCAGCGAGGCGGCCTGTCTCCAAAGGTGCACTCAGAACAAATATGCCGAAGGGCAGCGATGCGTCGCAGTACTATACATGAGGTACTACAACGTTTGTGACCTATATACCAGCGACGGCTTGGTGACGCCAGCTATGAAGCGGATCCGCTTCATTGGATACAACTACTACGAGAGAGAGAACAGATGCACAAACGGTATGCCCTTAATGAGCTATCTAATGGTAATTTCCTCTTTTGGCCAGCAGACGAAGAGCGGAAACCTTTGATCAATCTCTCTCGGAAGTTGTTCAACGACGCGTCAATTTTGGAAGAATTAGACGGTATGCGATGTGCAGGCAGTTGACATACCGAATTATCCAATTATTCAGGAAGGTGCTTCAATCAAACAAGAATAATGTTTCAACGTTTCAAAGGGATGGAGCAAATTGCCAGCGGACATCCCGTCATGCTATCGCCGTTTACAGAAGAGGATTGCATATCCGAGTGCCAAGCTTATCGGGTAGACATAAACTTATGACAAAAAACCTGAATTGTTTACTTTCTTTCTTACAGGCAGTTGAAAGCCCACTGACGTTGTGCCAATCCGCAGATTATGTTCCTTCGGCAAAGCTATGTCGGTTGAACGTTGGTTATACCATAGGCAACTCTTTTCCCCAAAAAGTTCAACTTCAGCGCAACAATAGCGTTATTCATTTTCAAGGAATTTGCATAAACGGTGGGCAACACGTTGACATTCGCTGAAATGACGAAGTATTCTTGCAGAACATGCGGCTCGCTCGTGCCCAAGTAGGGCTACAATCGAACGTATTCCCCACAAGGTGCTTGTTTTGGCTAGCAGCCTTCAACAGGTGCCTGAGCAGGTACCGTCGTTTGAAGCATGTATTGCTCGGTGCCTTCAAGCGAAGGAAGTAGCCGGCTTTGACTGCCTCTCCGTAATTTACATACCAATAGTAAGCGAATTTTCAAAGAGACTTTTTTGAAAACAAAATAAATCGATTTTTGCAGGACTTAGAGTACAACTGCATCCTTAATGAGGGAAGCCACACCACATTCCCTCACCAGTTGTTTGACTCTCAAACGTTGCCAGCTGAGTACGCAAGTGTCGATAGCTGTTATTTAAATAGGTAATGCTGTCGAGATGCTGCTTGATGATCTTCAAGTGAAATTAAAGCTGAGCAATTTATCTGCGTGCGGCATTTGCCTATTTTGCAAAGCTAACAAACGACATCCAATTACGTCATCGATCTTAGAGCAACAATGTTAAGATATAATTTTAAAAAACCGCCCCTTGCTGCCTTTCAGCTCATCTTTAAAGCAGTATGCTGAACAGCTAAGGGAATCCTATAAAGGGGAGAAGATACTGTTTAGACAGAGGCTCACTATCATGTACGTAAACATGTCACTTATCTTACGCATGCAGCACGGTCACTCGCTTCCGTTATTTATGTCTTAGATGCAATTAGGCATCAGCGATCTATTTAAGCTCACAGTGCAATTGAGAAATACTGCATTTTGAAACTCAAAAGTTACTTCACTATACCAGAATGCTTTCATTAAGTTCGACTCGCATTCATCGTTCGAAAGGCGTTGAAACCATCCATTAAAATCTGCTAACGGTTAGGGCAGAGACGATGAAAAGAAAATAACGTAACGGTAGGCAAAGGCAGGCTGGTCGCTTGAACATAAGCATATCTAACTTAGAGTCAGCAAATCAAGAAAAGGGTCCGCTGAAAAAAGTGGAAAGGAGGAAATTATCACGGCAATGTGATTCATCTTTTCCCAGGGAAAAATTGGTCACGCGGAAGCGATTAGGTCGAAGTAATTTCTTAAAATTTGAAGGTATTTTTAGTTCACCGACCGGTAAACAGCGAATCGACGAACCTGCGAGGCAGTCAATCAAACCAATAGGGCATTATTTACTCCATTTATGCGTCATACGAGTTGCAACAATAGACAACCTTGAACGAGCGCACGTCTACTGCCGCGTTGCCCAACTTATCGACCTTGCAAGTATAATCCATTAACGGAGTCGCATTGTGAGAATACTCTATTTACAGGTTGTTAAATAATTTTTCCTTTTTGATATGACTCGCGTCAACTATCACCTCTTTCTCTCACTTCCTCGTTTGGGCTGATACGGAGACGCACTATGACAGCCAATAGGGATCATTTATTCAAAATTCTCTCGTCCGTTCCTCAGCCATACAAAGGCGTCCTTAATGATGAAGCGCTTTGCCCTGAAGAAGCGGCCAGCGCCCAATAATAAATATTTTGTCAGCTACTTTCCCAAAGAAGAGTTAGACGCTAAGCAACCTAAAAGTCACTAACAGCCGACGCTTCAGCGAGCTACCGACTGAGAGATTCACTCAAATGGCATAACAGGCTCGTCTTGCTGCGTTTGAACTTCTACGCATTCGCTGCTCTCTGCTACGTAGCCGTTGTAGCAGCGACATCGAAAATCTGCGCCGCAGTAACTGTACGGCACGCCGCAAGGAAATGTTTCGGAGCATACGCTTCCAACGGCTAAATTAGTTGCATGAAAACTTCAACGCCGCAACAGCTTTTGCATATTGGACATTGCGTACTTTTCCTAGCTGACAATACTTACTGGGAAGACATCGGTCAATAATTAGTATGTATCCCGGCGTGCATTGGCATTGCTTGTCAACGCATTGCGAGTTCTTCTGTTGGCAGTCCCAATCGTAGGTGCAATTGGCGAAATCACCCACACCAGCTGAAATGAACCAATGCTAAAGGATAATATGAAGGCATTTCAATTCTACTTGAAATGCACTTGTCCTCGACGACCTTATAGCCGGGTAGACATTGACAGGATCCTTTGACGCACGTGGCATGCTCTATAGGGCAATTGCTCTTGCATAGTACAAGATTCACCGGAGTTATTGTAAATCTTTGAGACTTCTCCTTAAATTCTAAAGAGGCGCAAGTAGTAAGGCGAATCAATTTCCTTAACATACGAAAGGAAACGGTTGGTTCGCAATGGTCAATAATTTGCCTGTAGCCATGCTTGCATGAACAAATGTGCGATTCGCTGCAGTCCGAATTGGGAATATTGTAGCACGGACGGCCAGGTAGGATGCACGCATTTCCCAAACCTGCAGCCAAAGGTTTAATAGCCATTGCTATTTAGTTGGCCACGGATACCTGGTGAACATTTGCCGTCGCGATGATAGAATCCGTACTGGCACTCGCAAAGGCCCAATTCTGAGCATTGGCTGTACTTGACCAGACAGGGCGTATTAACTGAGCACTTTGAACCAACAGCTGCAAGCGAAAGACCAATGGTCAGTTTTGTAAACAAGACCAATTCGTCATTGTTTACCAGAACGTTGAATAAAAATTTTACTCATTCTTCTTAACCACTGCGTGAATACAGACTTGACGTCAAGATCTTTTATGGCTTCGATGTGGCTTGGCTTAATCTCTTCATTTAACTGTTTTACATAGGTGACATTTGGCAGCATAGGGCTCAACCGCCATTTGTCCTCCGACGATTGAGAGCACGTATTCAAATTTAACTGTCTTCTGCCGGCAGAGCAACGGCATACGGATTCTACGGGGTCGCATAAGCTGCCCGCTATTGAGGCGCATGGTTCACCACGATTTGAGCATGGCGAACCGAGCTCTGCAAATTCATTCTACGCTGGGATAGCAGCATTCAAGAACAACGCTTACCCGAGTGGCATCGGTTTCCGTCCTCGAAATAGCCCACTTTGCATCTGCATCGACCAGCGTACATGTCGCAATAAGCGTTGGCAATTTCAAAGCATACAACCGCTGTCAATTGGCTGCACGTTGTGGTCAGACACCATATTCGGCCTGCGATAATCGAAAGGCAGAATAGGATGCCGACAGACCGCCATCCAAGCGATGATTTCATTCCGACAAGGTGTCAATTTGCGGTGCTCAATTTGGGCATCCTTATTGTGCCTGGCACCGAGGATCCGTGTTGTTTGCATAGCTACGTCATGACCAGTGGCCGAAGCGCGCAGGGATTCGAGTGACCGCATCGTTTGTAAAGTTTCGGCCCACTTCAATACGGGTAACGCCGTTTAAGAGCGGTCCTTCCATTGATGTGCAGTTGGGTCGGCTTGGCGTTGACAATTTTTCAATGTGCCCACGGACGCGTTCCCAAGTGGAGCAGTTGGCGAGGCTACAACAGTGACAGTTACGTTCGGTGAAGAGGCCGGTTTTCTACAAGCACCACAAAAGACCATATACGGTTACGCTGTTGACATTAAAAGCCTCCCTGAAAGATTAAGAGTTTGCGCTTCCGCTCGATCATTCATTCGCTTGTTCAATGCCTTATTTTTCGGTCCATATTTACCTTGTTAGTAGCTATTTTCAAGTTGTTTTTAAAAAAGGCTGCGCGCCAACTGGCGAAGCATCATCAAATGATTTGAAGGGTGAAAAGTTTTGGAAAGAAGCGCCACTTTTTACGGAAGGGCCCTCCAGGAAAAGGCGATCGAACCTCTTCAAAAATAAAGGGCGTGAGAAATTTTGCCTTGCGATTATAGCCGGTTGGGTCATCAATGGCCCATTTGGGAGAAACTGCCAACTTGGACAAAGGGAAGCGTTCACCTTGCTTTTGGCTTCTTTTCCTCATTTGCCGCCGCCGGCATTGGCTTCGCAAGGACCTCACCTACATCTTGCCAACCTAATTTCCATGTTTGTACACCAATTCTTCGCTCGTCAATAGAGATCCTATTAAGTTGACATGTTGACTGAGAAAGAGCATTGGAAAAGCAGGTTCCGCCTATTTCTCCACAACTGGTCGGCTCCCGCGGGTCCCATGAAACGTTCAATATTCGCTAATGCTGAACAATACCGTGACAACTTTAATTTGCCTTGGACATAGTTGACCATTAGCCACCGGCGTTGCAAGAAGACTTTATTAAATAAGCCTCTGTTAGCACTGGCAGCGAATAATTAAAACGATAAGTTTCGCCTATATGGACTGTCACTTGCAGCAATAAATACGTCCATCGACGCTGACAATGGAAATTCAGTTGAAATATTGTAAAATTAACAGTCTACGTAGCGGCAGATTCAAAAACATCTTTTTTAACGCTAAACGAGTTTAAAGAATCCCGACTCCGACGGATACCATTTTCTGCAATGGATTGCAAAGCAAACGAAAGTTACTAACAAGATAAGCGTGATATAAAAATCTGCCAAGTCAAAAGCGATGGTATATTTCACCTACGCATTTGGACGTTCCGTCCTCAGCTAAAAACCTTCTGCACACCAAGTCACTGTCGCTGAAAGCAGCAGGACCGTATGAGGGAATTAGGCGAAAGCTAGTTTTTTAAATCACTCTTTCTCATTCAATCGATGGAGAGAGTTGAATATTGAAAACTGTAAGCCTAGCAAAACCATAAAGCAGGTTACAAACTTCATTCATAGGAAAGGTAATAATAAATGGAGCCCTTTTTCGTATACTCTATTCAAACAAAACATTCAATGAGCAAAAAATGAAACAAACAGCTCATGCCCACTACTGAAAAAAATGCCCTGTTCGCCGATTCATTGTTGCGTGACCCGTACTGGTTCTTCTTTTCACGTGCGAACATTTTAGCCAGTTGACAGCCTATGCAAATTAATGTTATTTAAAGTTACGCGAAAGGTAAGGCACGTTTGAATATCGCTGATGATGTCCAATTGCTAACGTCGAAAATTGCCACTTGCTCGTCTGCGGTGCTAATTCTTTTGTTGACATTCGTCAAGCTCAGTTGTTAGCGGTGGATTTCAAAGTTATGCAAATTTTTCATATCACTAAATTTGTTCAGCGTCTTCTGATTAGCTTGGAAAGAAGTAACGATGAAGTAACTGTACTTGCACCTCTCATTTTGAGTCGATAGCGTTATGAGCGGGCGCGACGACAGTTGACCGCTGCTCATAAATGGTCAACAGTATGTTGGAAAAGTCTATACATCAGCAACACAATTGTTGTCCTTCAAAGCCAAACGGACGCCGCGGAAATGATCCGCCCGAGGCAACGATGCACTGAGGCGAAAGTGTCCATTGGCGAGACGCTGCCATTTTCTCATCTTTTGTCCTCCCATAATTGGTCACAATGGATCAGGTTCACCTTTTAATGAACTGTAAATCGGCCACTCTCTCGGCCGACTGATCATTATGATGACGGACGGTGACAGCGACACTGCTTTACCGGCAACGACAGGTTGTCAACGCCTATGCGGAATGGATCTCGTCAGCGGCAAAGTTGCGCCACTTACATGAACTTGACCACCATTAGCATTGCATATAATGATCAAACGAGTCTTCATCGCTATTTTATCTATAAGGTGTGAAACTATTTGACCACGCACAGTCAGACAGAACAGTCGTCGTTTAGATCGCCAATGGGAAGCCTTATCGTGCGGCTCGTACCACCTCTCAATGTGGGATAATTATGTCTCTCCCATTGGGATCGCGGGGCATCGGAAATGGACCGTTAAAACAACTCCATAACGCGAAGAGAACAATGCGACCATTGAGCATTAATGATATTGTTCCCTGATCAGCGGGCCGACCATCTGCGGTCACGCGGCGTCCGCCGGGGTCTCATTCCCGCTCCGTTGCATCATTGTTTTGCCACTGGCAGAGGAGGCAGCGGCGGTGGCGACTTAAAGCTTCAACACATTTGCCAAAGGTATCATTGCCCAATTATGGCTTCTTTATAGAAGGCTAAACTTTCATATCGACTGCTGTTCACCTGCCTCTAATTGGCACACAATCAGCTGGCGCTGACCTTTCCTCCCGCCAACCTAACGGAAGTGAACGATCGTCTAACGGTGGACAATCCCTAAATAAATCACCTTAGCCAGTAAACATGACGCGCAAAAGAGAAGGGTCCAGTCCATAAATGGTCATTTTGCCAAAACCGGAAACGCCAATCAGTCCGGATAAATATGATCAAATGATTTTCCAGTTTTCCGAATATGGGCCCATCAATTAGCCACGTGATCAACCGTTCATTTGATCACGTACATTGCGGTCAACCTCTTTTTTTTATCAGGCGTGAAGCTAATCATACAAATTGGTTAGGCGAAATGTGACACAACGCGTTTTCAAAAATAATCATCCCACCGCCCACTCATATATGCTTCTCTCGTTCTCTCGCTTATAGAGCATTTCGCCAATTGCCGAAACGGGGACGCGTGAACAATTTTTCCGACCAGCAATCTACGCAGAAATGTCACGTGAATGTCGTCTTGAGCCAATCAGCGGAAGAGGGCCAACGATGATCAACCACCGTAGCCCAATGGTGTCAGTTCCACTGAGAGCACGGTAGCGCGCGGTCGTCGTCGGAAGTTACCTGCAGAGATTCGCCATCATGACGTCGTCGAAGTCGTTTTTCATTTCCGACATATTAAACAGGGAGGAGGAGCGTGAAACGAGCGTCACTCCAGCTTCATCTTTCACCAGCGATGATCACCACGGCGATTCAGGTAAGCGACGTGCCTTAAGCCCTAATCAGTGACTCACCTTCTTATTTCTCATTTGAATTGCAGTGGACGGAATGAATGTTCGCGAAAGTAAACACCTCTCGAATGGAGGGACTCGAAAAGCTCGAAAGGCCAGAACCATCTTTACTGATCAACAGTTGCGTACGTTGGAAGAGAGCTTCGAGAAGCAAAAGTATCTATCTGTACAAGATCGTCTCGACTTGGCAAAACAGCTCAAGCTTAGCGATACTCAAGTGAAAACATGGTATCAAAACAGAAGGTGAGACCAACTATCTTAATTGCGTTGATTAAAAAATAACGCGCCTACCTGAATGCAGAACAAAATGGAAACGCCAATCGACCGTCGGTATGGATCTGCTCACTGAAACAGAAAACGTAGCAGCAGTACAACAAGCGATCAAGTGCAATCCTTACTGGTCAGCTTACTTGTCCGGCCAAGTTCCAATAATGGCAGACTTGAAAGCATGCAATAGCTTCAATCCGCAAGTAAGCTTGACGAATCGACTGGTCAACAGCAATGCCAAGACAGCTTCGCCTTCTTCATGGGCAGCATCATCACCTTTGTACTTATGGCCTTCGGTGCTGCCTATCTTCTCATCAGTGTCATGTCGTTGACATTGCGCAATTGCTTTTCGGTGAAAGGGCCCTAAAAGTGCGCTGCCACTTCCGCTTGAGAAGCGGCGGCAACTTATGCAAATTATCCATTACTTCCCGGCCGCTGTATTATATATACGAATGCTGTTTTCTCTCTTTTTGTCCTTTTCAGGCTCAGGCATACGCTTGGCTAGGCTATTCCAAAGTAGCAATCGTTGCCTGACAAAAATGGTAACGAAAGCTTTAAGGTGTGCAAAATGCATTGTTCTCTATTGTAAGGTGTCTGTTTTACGTAAAGCGATTGAACAAGAATAAAAACGTTTCAATTTTCCATCGTCGTATGTCCGAGATGGTTCGGTGGAACTTTCACCTGTTCGCCGGCGCTGTCACTAAGGGCGATCGACCAGAAAATCACCGCCGAACAGGTTCAACAATTGTACGCTGCGTGCGCGCGCGACAAGCTTGGATGAGCCGACTAAAGAGAGGCAATAGCCAATTTTCGGATGCAACTTGCAAAAAAAGCAGATTTGACAAAATGGGACAATAAGACAGCCAAACAGGCGACCGCGAGTTTTTAGCATCCATTGTTAACCCATTGGCATTAACAACGGGACCGCCGCCGGGGCGGTGGCCCTCTTTGTACGCGAACAAAGAAATACGCGCCGATGAAGCATAAAGGAAAAATAACAAACGGTCGGCGGTCGTCGCCGGTACGCAACAGTTCGCGCCGTCCCGACGAGGGCACCTTCAGGCCAATTGTGCTACTCGTTAAACGGATGAGTCACTTTGCAAAACCTTATCATCCCAATCAGCAGCATCGTCTCAACGTCTCTCTTTTCTCTCCTGCCGAGGCGGGGCGCGTTAGTCACGCCCCGATGATCAACTACAATGGATTACTGTTGGAGCTATACGGTCAATGACAGCGACCGCTGTACAGCTGCGGTGACGTTGAGTCGTGCAACCCCGTCGAGCGTACACAGTTGAACATGACTCGGTCAAGCGAAAGGGAGGGCCCCAATGCAATATTAGGGCGGTCCGGTTGACGAGCAGAAAAAGAAAATTGAAGAAAAGCGTCGATTGAAGCAATGAGGCCGACTTAAAGTGGCCATTGGACGACCGATGCACCGATTTACCGTGCCCAATTGTTATGACAAATTAGTCTACTACAGTTCACTTGGGCAGCACTGTTCACGTGCAAAATGGGTACAATAGAGACATGGAAGGAGAGAGAGAGAAAGAGAGACAACAGAACCTTCGCAAACGGGCAAGAAAGTGACTGGAATTGAGGGCACGAAATTTTCTTCATCAAATGCGTCAAGGGAATTGCCAATGTTAAAAAAGATGAATCAGCAAGTCATTTTCCAATTGTCCAGTCGATGAGGAAGGAGAATTGCTACTGCAGCCGACGGGCCAAGCATCATCGCCTCTCCTTGGCCATGGGAACAATGGAGCAGCGCCCTCTCTTCCGCAGCGATGTACAGTCAGCCTCCTGGCGACAGGATTTCAACCCATTATCGTTCATTTTTAATCACACCCAACGGCATGGCAATTGCCGCTGTTGAAATCAGCGGCCTTGAACTGAAAATTGGGTTCACCGGCGACAGGGCGATCGGACCGGGCACCAATGACGTAGATCGATTGGCCAATTGGGCCCACGAATTGCACAATACGGGCCCACTACCACTCACTGCCACTGTTGCTTGCTGCTGCTGTCCGCGCAAGGCTAACGTATGCGCCAAGCTGGCGGCCGCCATACAGACGTCCGTTGAGGGCGAAAAACCATTACCGTTCAGGTACATTCCGAACGAACCAAGAGAAGCGCCGTCGCTAGCGCCCAGCGATGCATTCCAGTAAGGGCTGGCCGAGAAGGCGCGATGAAACGCCGCGTAGTTACCTGCTTCCGCGAGCAGCTCCAAGCCAACAGCCGTTTGCCTTTTCCACTTCGTCCTGCAAAGGTTCTCTCCATTAGGTTTGCTCATTCATCACTTTTTCCGCGCAAGCAAATGAAGCAGCGCTGCTTCGCCTCATTATTTTCCATTCATCGCACGTAGCAATATTACAAAAGAAAGCTTTTACGGAAAACGTCACGTTGCCTTGCCTAGCATTGTACTACAATTGGAGAACTGAATTGGCCATTAAGAAAAAAGAGTCAACTTTGCCGCTTAATGAGCTACAAAAAAAATATGCAAGCAACCTGCGCAAGCCAGAATGGCAGAGAGACGTCTCTCTACAATGCTAACTGGTCGCGCGTGTGTGTGCGTGCACAAAAAATGAGGACGCAAAAACGTCGTCCCGCTCTCAACAATAACTGCATTACATTGATGACTCACCGTCGATTTTGGTACCAAGTTTTCACCTGAGTGTCAGTGAGGTTAAGCTTGGCGGCGAGATCAAGTCGGTCTTGTACCGACAAGTACTTCTTCCGTTCGAAGCTTTTCTCCAATGTTTGCAGCTGCAAGTCAGTAAAGGCGGTGCGAGCTTTGCGTGGTTTTTTGCACTTCTCTCCCGGAGCTACGGTCGAACGACCATCTTCACCCGACGAGTCAGGCATTGCGTCACCGTCCGCGCTGGTTCCATTGCTATACGACCGTGGTCGATCGCTGACCGGAGATGAACATCGGATATCGGCTGGTGACGATGAATGTAAGTCGTTTCGAAGTTGACTCTGGTCATTCTCTAATATGTCTTGAATGCGAAATGAGCTGGCCGGCTTAGCTGAGCTTATTGCCTTTGTTGACGGACCTGCGACCTGTTGGCACACTTCGTCTTGATCACTCGTCTTGGCCGCCTCGTCAAGTCGATCAACCATTTTTAAGCCCACTGTTATGTCATCTGCACGGTAAGCACTTGCGGAAGATCCGTCTAGGCGGTGGCGCTTCCGGTCTTCGTCGGCTAAGTGGTCGTCCGTAAAAGGCGGCGATTTCCTCTCTGCAAGCATGTCGCCATTTCTGTCAGCGTCGTACAATGGGGGTAAAGCCACTTGAAAGCCAGAAGGCTAATTGCGCACAGACACTTAACGCCCGCCTTTGATTGGCCAATGCCGGTATAATCAAAAGAACAGACTTCAATTCCCAAAAGAAGCATAAGAAACAGCACGATTGGATCACTACACTCTGATGGACAGTCAATGAAAGAGACAGAGATAGGTTTGGAAAGTTACCAATTTGACCAATGAATGACACTATTCATCACGTCAATTTAAGCGACTAATGATAATCTGGTCATCCATTTATTCACCAACACGGTCTTTCCGAAGTAATTAAAATGAACGCTGGTCGCCCTTACGACCTACTTGGTGACCCATCGACCGTATGCTCTGCGACGGCTTGTGTGTCCCTAATCGGTGCCGAGCAGGTGGTCGGCAAGAAAGCTGCGGAAATGATAACTGCCCGTAATGATTGAAGCAACAATGACTTACATGGACCGTAGGTTGAGCATGAAAAGCCTACAGCTTGCAAATGATGCGTACAATAAATGTTATCTTTAGTTGGCACAGATATTGTTGCCATTGGAGTTGAGCTACCTTGCTGACTTCAACAAAAAGATATAATGACAACTTAACAAAACAAGGAAAACATGCAATTGCTAAATTGTCAGTCATTGGCTAAAGGTCGAAAAAATTTTAAGACAATGGTTCATTGGTTAAAGTTAACTTTTCAATACCGAGCGCTTGCGAACAGCTTAAACGATTCCCCCGCTAAGCGTCAAAATACGTTTCAGGTTGCGCACGGGATTGGGGGTTCGACAAAAGCGGCCTCATCCGATCTGACTGCGAGAACTTTGACATTCAATTTCCCGGCGTCAAATCGATGGCTCACCTTTGGAACAAGTGCAAGTCAAATGACGTACCTGATCAGCAGGCACTGTTAAAAGTTTACAACGAGAGGATGAAAGATTATGGGTGAAAATTACTTAGGCACGTGCCTCCAAAAGGGCTTGGAGGACACCCGCGGATGGCTTTGATGCCGGTCGTTGGCTTCCCATTGACCACCGCCGACTTTTTTCCCATCGGTCCATCGAGGAAACAGATTATTAATGACCGACCGACGAACAGTGGCACTTCCGCAGCACTTGACAATGCTGACAGTAATCGAATGGACACTGTCCGTCAATGCGATCAAATCGGCAATGTCAATTGGCTCTTTGCAACACAATTCGCAGGGCGTAAAAATCGCAGGAAGTATCCTACTCGCCTCAACAGACGCCCCTGAATGACACCAATTACTAACCGCCTATCGTGAGGATTATAAGGCAAACTCGCCGTTGCAAATTGTGCGCGACCAAACCTGTGCCGACCGCACGTTGTCAAGATCGACGGGAGGTCACAGGTGGGGAAAAGCGACGACACTGATCGACCCAAGGACACAACAGTGACCTGTCCCACGTTGCAAAGATTAGTAGTAACATATCTCCCTCCGCAGTTGTCCAACTCGGCGCGACTAAGTTGCTCAGCCATGAACGAGTGGTGAGCATGGGAAAACTACGAAGCCACCCTCACCCTTCTTGCATTTGCAACTTCGCTGACATATGGAATAACGGAACAGTGAAGTGGAAGTGGCAAACAAAGTACTAAATGAAGTATTCCTATGTTGTGTATCGCTGGCTGGACGAACCTTTTCACAAAAAACCAACAAACATTATACCACGCATATGGGAGGATAGACTTATGCATTAAAATTATACGCATCAAGTCGCATAGCGGAAACAAGCATTGCTAGCCGCTCTCAATGGTAGTTTTGTGAACCCATAACGAATTCACTGGCCTTTTCAATATATGGACAGCAACACAACATGCAGCTGGTCAGCAAAGAGACATGTGTTCACTGAGTGAGCGCCGTCCGTCTACTGACTCCCTGAGGGCAACTGGACAATTAATTCATTCAGACATTCAACAATGAGAATACAATAGACCTGTGAACAGTAATTCCTTGATTTATTGTTTCAACATTGGAGGAATAATAACCTGCTAAATACTTGATTCCTTCATGTTTGCATGGGCAGTTTAGAAGAAGTTGAGATTCTACAGAGCTTCCGCGCTGACCAAAAGGGTGGTCATAATTGAAGATTGGAATCGCCCGCCAACTGTACGAATAAGGAAGGATACCAAAAGCGTTTGGCAAGCATGCCGTTAACCGAAAGCTCAAATAAACCAATAACACAAGAGGAAAAGGTAGACAGACAAAAACTGCCAAACCAAAACTAATCGCTACAACGCCAGCATTCCTAAGCTAAGAAGAAGGCGCACGTAGGTTGAGGGGGTATTACCATCAATGGCTGCGATGAGTGGGGCAAATTAACCGTCAGATCATTAGCCAGCGGAAAAGGGCTCAAAGAAACGCTTAAGAGGGTAGCTCTGTTTGGTCAGCGTAGGGAAAAATAAGTAAAGAATTGTTCCTACCTTAAGAAGAAAAGGGTGAATGGTGGAAAAGAAGGAAATAAACAACAGTGGTCGCAGAATTGTCGTCAACTAGCCCGCATGGAAAACGGTGATCGAATAAATCAGCTACTTACGTTGGACAAACGATTTTACAGTTAAAGAGCGGTGACACAATCGCTGCGGAACGAAAAGTCGATTGGAAACAAAGTGCCCCTTTCTCCGCCGTTACGAGGGCAGAAACTACGACAGTTTGCGGTTGACAGCGACACTAATAAATACTTAATCGGTTTGTTTGCAGCCCCGCGGTCTGCACAATATTACCCGTTGCGGAGTATCGGTAAGTTTCAATTCGTCCAACTCTAATTTTCCATTATTATGAACGGCAAGAGATCAATGCGACAACGCCGCGAAAGGAGAGTGAATCAACGCGATCGTGCCATGTCGCCCGGTCAAGAAGCATCCAATATGACCTTTCCGACGTTTCCGCAACGGCAGGACAGAAAGTGCGCAATCCATCATTCGTTACTTACCATTCACGCCCCATCGTTGACCGCGGAGTTGATTGCTTTTAAAAGACGAATTGACGGCAATTCAGAAGATCCTTATGAATTAAACATATCAGCACATTCGACGCGGATAGCAATCACTTAAACGCAACGGTTCGTGAGCTAATCTAGCTCGAATCCATTAGCAACCGCCGGTGGTCGTTGACTCTCTCGACAGCTCTTCACGCCGACCGAACGGGGCACTCATCGGTTCTACACGCCCTATTGGAAAGACTACTTGATACTACAAAGAATGTCTTGTAGGCCACCAAGGCGAGCCTTCGTCCTGAGGGAGGGTGGTGCCCCTGCGAAAATCTAAATTGTCAGAGAAAAAGCCTCCGCTGAGACCCGTACAAACGAACAGAAATAAATCTCCCATTTATAGGCACATCGTTGTTGAAAATGGAATTTTTTCGTGGCCAGCTGAACCAAGCCGACAATGCCGTTGTTAACAGCGAAGCTGCAGAGCATTTTAGAAATGTCTGCACTGCAAGAGCGCGCGGAAGAAGATTGATGCGCACAGTCGACCACCGACGGTCGGCTACAAAGGTTTAACGTTAGGCGGTTTCGTCAAATGTATGCCCAAGTTGCTGAAAGTACACCCAGCATAGGCTATCCGAGGAGTCAAGTGCTCAAGTGGAAGTCGAATATTCGGCAAGGTTGAAATGCTTTGAATGCCGTTCGCTGAAGAATACACGTTAACAGGCTAAAAGGTTGCCAAATCTACGCAGCTATTTAGTATATCAGATCATTGACACCCCAGCGGCAACTCAGCAAACCCCCTTGGATGCCTAAGATGATCAAGCTGTCGCTTCGTTTTGCTAAAAGGTTGGATTTCTCCCCCGCCAATCAAGAATACTGCAACTTTGCAGGTGTAACCTAAACAAGCGAAGTTCGCAAAGAGTACAGTAATTGCAATTTGAACATTTGAATTCGAAAATTCGAACGTTCAAATTACGGTAGCTGAATTCAGGTACTATAAAGTGAACCGGAAAACATCTGACGCCGAACACTTCCAACTTTCACCTAATTATTCAGTGGCGCAAGCTATTGTCAAACGAGATGGCCCGCGCTTGGCTACTTTGAGTACGATTACGTCACGAGCCGGAAAGAAGGAGTGAATAAAAATCAGGTACATCGTCGCGCGAGGAAAACAACATAACAAACATTTTATCATTAGGCACACATAGCAAAAACTCGCCATATATGACGAAGAAACAACAGGGAATAACATTATATTAATACAGAAGAAAATAATCGGCAAATCATGTAGCAAAAGTGACTACAGCAGTTGCTGCCTATGTCCTCGACAATGGAAGCTCTGAAGCCTATTTAAAGCACAAAGGCTTTGAGCATATGAGTTTTGCTCGTTTTGTCGATTATTCGGCGCGAGCAAACAAAAAGTAAATTGCTCATCGAAAGAATAAAATAGCCAGCCAAACGCTGAGCTGCATGCTAACAAAGCTCTATGGAGACGTGTCAGATTCAAAGCAATTACCGGGAATTATTAACTCAAACAAAATATGAATAAGAACTTAAAGTACAAACAAACGTTAAACCCCAAAATAGTTTGTCTCATTAAAGATAAGATTTCATGACGGGTGCGTAAACGTTCATTTCTTTGTACAGGCGCAACCGTTTTCTTTCAAAATTTTCAAATTGAACTTAGATGGCAGACCCCGGAAGTAACTCTAACTGAAGTTGAAAAGAAATAGGATCTGCCCTTGCAAGCTGCTTTCATGATGATAAGATATACGATTGCATTGTAGCTACTGCCTACTGGCCAACTTTGAAAGCAGCCAACGTAAAGTTGCTTTTCTTAGCAAATGCACAAAAGGACTTACCTAACCGCTGTCCGCTGAAATGGCAGCGATGACACGTCGTACATCTCTGCAGCTGCATGCTTCCGATGTATCACGAAAGACTGAAGGCATTTTCGGATCATTGTCAAAGAAGAGCTTCGAAAATGTTTTTGCCAGTGCGGTCGATCAGTCCTCGGATGCTAAACAAAAAATGTGCCATTGCTTAGCTGTTTTAATGAAACAAATACCTTTGAAGCAACAGATTATTCGCCCAGCGAATGTACAAATTAAGTGAACCGAAAAACTGTTCAGACGGACTAGTACAAATAGCATTTCTGAAATTCAACAAATTCACCGAGAATATTTTGTCATTCAATTATGCAAAGCTATTAACGGACGCACCGCAAAGCTATTAACGACGATCGCTGGCACACAGCTTCAATACAATGGAGATTACGTTAGCATGAGATCAAATAAACAATGGATAGAGAGTAGCGTTTGACCAGCTTAGCCTTCACCATCACCTATTCGACACAGCGTCGAAACAGCTGAAATTGATACGGGAATAACAGAACAAGGCGATTTGGCATCGAGACGACGCTCAAATACTTCCTTGTTGGCGCAATACGGAAAAAATGTCATTAGCGTTTATGCCTTTCACCGTTTTTTGCTTATTCATTTTCTTTTATAGTCTTAATGTGAGCCCCTCAAGACTGCTGAGAACACGACACTGCGCGGAGTCTCTTCCGAAGCTTAACGATTTATAATAAACGACAATCGCTTAAGCGACCTTTTTGCTGCTTTTGTATTTGTGAACGTCGTCTGTGAAATTATTGCCTTTTCATTCTTATGCGCCTAGAGAAGATATGTAAAAGCACATACCTGCCATGATAAGGATAATTATGCAAGCAAATGATGTCTGAAAATTCAGAGAACACTTTAAACGTTAGAAACAAGAAAAACCTCAGGTTTCACATCGTTTCTATTAATAGAAATACAATGCATACAGGGCAGGAGGAGGAGAATTCATTGAATGCTATAGGCTTTGCACATCAGAAGACAACCTAATTGAAGTAGCCAAGAAAGCGGACCTGCAGACCAAAATTGATTCGCTGTGGACATAAAGACCGAAAAACGTATATCAGACCTTTTAAAGCGCGTCTGCGAACTTGCAAACATTTAGAAAGGGTACGACCGTCAATTTACTTGATCCTATAAGTTTTGCTGCTACATGCAAACGAATTATTGGACTTATCAGGATCAACCTATTCGGAAAGCTCTATCAACCGAACATTGAACTGATAAAAGCAGCTAACAAAGACTATATTAATCAACAATCACCTATAGCTGATTGACGCGTTGCCAAGGTTGCAGAATTATGCGGAGGCATTGCTTGTTGTGCCTTTCAACTATACACCCAGCAGAAATGCCCTTGGAGATATACTTCAGTATGCGTACGTAAGTTGAGCATGTAATGGCGTAGATTTACTAATATTTAGTCTCTCGGTATTGTTCTTGCTCTTTTACCGCCCTTTATGAAACGCTAACATCAGCGTGTTTTACGACAGGACGAGGTTAGAGGAAAAATAACAAACTGCGCTTTTTTGAAGCGAAAAGGTTACAGAGGACAACCTAACATAAATCCTACAACTGAACGTTCTTGTTTCCCGCTTTCCCGTGAAAAACCTCCAAAACAACTCTTCAGATAGAGGCGCACTGGCCTGAAAATCGTTCCCCCAAAATGGTGAGGCGCCTACGTAGGCGACTTTCAAATTTTAGCCTGCAAAGTTAGATTCTGTGCTTGGGCTAAGACTCAATTCATTTGCAATTCACGCCAAACGTACGCTGACATTCCCGTGCGATACGGGAGCATTCAATTTTAATGAAAACAAAACGTTTGGCTTTTCGCAAAGCGACTTTGGCGTGGCAGTATCACGAGCTTTTAAATTAAGCAGAATTCACGTCGTCTTCACAAACTTCCAAAATGAGCCAAAGGTGATGGTCATAACCTGCTTATCACTAATACGACTACTGTAGCACAGCCGCGAAAAGAGGATCAATTGCTCTTAACTTAGGAAGACGTCAGAAGCACTGTAAATGATGGAGATAAGACTCCTTTGCATATAAGTATTCAGCTGCTAAGTTAAGACGGAACGCCATGCATTTAGGAAATGACTTAAAATGAACACGCACTGTAGCAATGACCACAGGGAAGTGTCGCAACCAACTTCTACTGCGTACAAGGTTGAGTCGTTAGTTCTTCAACAATCACATATTGACTAGCGGAATTTTACCTTGACGGAAAGCCTTCGCGTCAGATAAATATGGAAAACTAAATTTTAAAACAGTGGTACATTCGTCAATGTGTTTCTCATTTATAAATATTGCATAAGAGTTTTCATTAAGTGGCACAAAGGACCTCGTTGGAAAGCAACGCTTTTGTCAATTCCTTTGTAGGAATAAGAAATTGGCAGCCTTTTAAAACCATACGGTCGCCTGGCCCCGACAAATAGAAGCAAAAAAAATTGTTGCCCGTTTGAATGTGAGCCGCAGTGCAAACGTTCAATCTGACCAACTGATAACAGAACAATCGACCCAAACTCTTCGTCAAGCAAAATCAGAAACGCGTTTCCGATTCCCTATGACCTCTTTAATGCGGATCAACAGAGCTCGCGTCCTCTGCGCAGAGGCGGTTGACTTCTACATGTTAACTCTACTTCGCTAAGATCTGATCAATTCGAAGAATGCTTGCCGCTGTGCGCTTATAGACGGCAGTTAAACTTTGCCAGCCGACTTCAAGTAAAAATGCCATTTGCAGTTTTCTTAATAAAAGTCAGCAAAATCGAAGGTACTTTTTTAGTCATAACTTTTGAAAGGAAAGTGACTATTGTTCGAACAGAGCTGCTGAATAAATTTGCACGTAGTAAAAATCGTTCCCGTTGCCAAGGATGCACGTGTTTTTCATAGTCATACGAAGACTCGTTTACGTCCGAAATTAAAACAGTCAGTCAAGAAGTGAACTGGCATTATGCTAGCGAGAAAGCGATAGATTCCTGTAGACATGGCAAAAAGCGAACAGCGTCAACATAGGAGCTTTTAAAGCACAATAACACTCGTGATCTTGACAAGCAGGATGGACGTCTACAGGAACTGAAGTGGGACACTTGCGATTGCTGCTCAGTAGTACCGATGCCTTTTGCCGACGTAGCGATTAAGCTGAACAAGGTTTAACACTTCCTTTCATGAATCATCGTTGCAAACAGTTCTTTTCAGGCAGCTTAAACATTGCCACAGTGAACTAGCCAAATCTGTTCGCCCCGTACATGGCGTCAATAACTTCGAATTAACAGTTAGAAACAAAACTGGTCACATCGTGATTGGTCCCTTAGCACCCCTTGCAGATGTCGATATTCACGCTTTGCAGCGTAGTAGAAAAAAGCTGCACAAGTTCAACAGAGTTCTTCTTAGCGAAACACGACACTACAACATTCTTTGCGTAGCAATGGAACATCTTTCTTCGTCAACGGATGAGCGTACATTCCCCGAAGCGAATTATTAATGTCCCTTCGCTAAGAAACATTGCCGCAGAGCTGATCAAATTAAAGGAATACACGCGCAGTAATTGCGCCATTTCAAGGATAAAAGTTAGGTAAAATGAACGAGCTTGCAATAACGCGTTACTCTTGATTTAACATGGAAGATCAATAAGGAATTTTTCACAAGGACGGTGAAATGAGACCAGATGACTTGGATACAGTAGTCAGCGGCAGCTGACGTTGCCGTCAAAATTACGTTAGTAACTTAGGCTTTATGAATAGCTAATAATTTTCGCTGCAAGAGAACGAAAACACGCAATGTTATGTCCACTTCACTCGCAGTTCACTCACACTGAGGAGAATGCTCATATCCGCGTCTAAGCAACCGATCGATTTTGGAATGGTCTTCATGTCGTTGGTAAATAAGTTAATCTTAATTATGCAAATTTGAGCAGCAACGTCAGCGAGTGGATGACTCTTATTCGAGCTGGGAAAGAAGGAAATGAAGCGACGCAACGCGCAGGTTTGGAAGGTCAAATGCTTGCTGATAACGATTAGCAAATCGTCAAGCAAATTTCAACGTGCATTTCGAGATAAACAAGCAATGGCATGTGCAGCTATTTGGCCAGCTTTACATTTCGCTTTTACAGGAAAATTCCCCGCAAACATTTCAAACAACGGCAAAAATTCTAAAGACAGGTCAATATTGATTCAAAAAACTATAAATATGTGAGCACTTTAGATGCGCAGAGCTTTTGCCTACGACAAACTTTCGGATGATTAAAATTGAGCATTATCTTTGAAACTAAAGGTCACCACCGCGCAGTTGCGTGACGCTTTATGCAGAATAAAAGCTATTTAGGAAGTAATTAACCTACCACAATCAAAGCGCCCAAAGTACCGACGAAACTGCAAGGTAATTTCGATACTTGCGCATTCATCGGAAGCTTTGAAAGCTTTGTGCGATATTTACCGCTGGGAAATGCCGGAACGTTTATCTCAAAAGAAAGGGGACTTTCAAGGCTGCCTAATTCAATTCAATACGAGATGAGCAAAAGAATTGAACAGCTATTGGCTGCCGCTTAAATGCAGTTCACTGACTGGCAGGTGCCATAGTTTCAAAAGGTCCTTTAGAGTAGAACAAACAACTTGAACCAAACGCACTCGTTTGCCATATTTATCTAACGTAGAATATATGCTGTAATTGATGCTAAGCAGTCTACCAGAGCATAAATCGCTTTTGTCCGCGGGAAACAGAGGGAAAATCGACTGGCCATAATGCCAATGCACGAAAGTAGTGCTCAATGGAGGACAATGTTAAATTCTTAAGACTTAAGAGTTTCCTTTATGCGAATGGATAAGGAGGCAATGCTCTGCAGCGTTACCGAAGGGTGACCATTATCCCCTCGTATTGTGCGCCGTCTTAGTTCTGACTAGCAGAGACATTTCATCAATTTTCCAATCCACTCAGCCCGTAGGTAACGTCGGCGTTAACTGCCGTCTGAAAGACTAAACGTCTCTACAAGTTCATCAGCTCATTTGTCACGGGGAAACTTGTCCATAAGAGGTTCAGTTTGACAAAAAAAAATCTTTCTCGCATTCGCCATCGCTTTCACGCTAATGCGGTGGTAAATATTTGTTTCCTAAAACGTCGGATGGTGAAAAGGTCAAGAAAGCAATTTGCCTTATTTAAATAAGTGTGTACAAACGCTTTCCTTTGCGACGCGTGTCCGTCTCTTAGTACGAACGAACGTACGCGCACTTTCCATTCACATCGAAGCCTTAATTGACTGCAACGGATTTTGTTGTTGAAAATTTGAATTAACTTCCTTTACAGGGGAAGTGCTGCTCCAACTATTGCTTAAGAGATTAGTTGACTAGACTAACGGAACAATTGAAAACAATCGTCCAATCTTGGAATCTCAGCATGACCACTGGTTAGCTATTTTAACACAGCGAAGCAGTCAAAAAGTGACTGAACAAAAAACACGGCTGCTTTGCAAAACCAACAATACAACGAGACGGGATCAATGCCCAAATGCGGCTTCGCTTAATTGCAGGCGCTTTTTCACAAGACCTTTTGGCGGACAGAGCAATTTTCCTGTCACGCAGCCGTTCATTAATGAGGATGAGATATGACACGCAGAAGGGCACTCAACTCCTTCAGGTAGCTGCCCCCCGCTGTAGGCCATAGGGCTTTCAATGATAGTTGCTGCAAGCCACTCCTACCTATAGCATTTTGCAAACTAACTTTAAAATGCAGCAGTACTTTAAAACAACGACATGATTGGCAGTCAGTTACTTTGCGCAGAAGCGGCTGAACGACTGACCCATTGCTAGCATAAGTCTCTGAACTTAGAAACATAATTTACATAAACCTACCAAACTTTTCTTCAGTTTGATAGAACGCCAAGTTCAGAATGGAAAGCTCTCTCGCATGGACAACTTAACGAATATCGCGCTAATCGCGTTGAAGTGAAGCAGCAATGGTTAAAACGTTTTTAAGGTCGAAAGAGAACCAAACAATGTGCTGGACATGGGCACTGTTGCTGCTGCTTATGTTTGCCTCGTATCTGCAAACGAGAAGGCATTGGAATTTTGAAAACGCCAAGAATACTGACGGCAGCGACGTGTTCATAACTATCAAAACAAGTCGTATATTTCACAACACGCGAGTACGATGCATCCTGGAAACGTGGTTCAAATTGGCGCCCGATAATATCTATTTCATCACCGATACGGCCGACCCGATTTTGTCGAATAAGACTAACGATCACTTAATAAGTACGCCATGCAGGGGCGGTTCGCACGGCATAAATGCTTTGCTTTGCAAACTGACCGCCGAACTGCTCGCCTACAGCGAAACTAGCCGTCGCTGGTTTTGTCACTTTGACGACGACAATTACGTCAACCTGTTTGCCCTAAGAGAACTGTTGGACACTATGGATCCAAGAGGAGACCATTATATAGGCAAGAAGTCGCTCAGTCACCCCATGGGCTACGATTTGACATCACCTTTTTGGTTCGGAACCGGTGGTGCTGGATTCTGCCTCAGCAGAGCGCTGTTCAACAAAATCATGCCTTATTTGGTCAGGGGATATAGACTTAAAGGACGGCTGCCAGACGACGTTATGGTGGGCCATTTGGTGCACATCGTCCACGCCAAATTAAACGAAATTGACCGCTTCCACTCCCACTTGGAAAAAGGATCCCCCGAATGGACGCGGGGGACTGCTCGCCAGCAGATATCTTTTAGTCATCTGTACGACGTCAAGGAAAAGACGTGTCCATTTCGAAAACTCCATTGCTTCCTGTTCCCGGATGACGCTTTGTGCACACCGGTTAAAAATGACCAAATAAAGGGCCTAAGATAAACTTGATCTCTCTTCTCCTATTCATTCGTTAAACTTAAGTTTCTCCTCGACTCCTTCGACGCAGAGAATTTTCCGATTGCTCGTTGGGTCGGCGGAACGAAAGAAGGGCGCTAATTGCGTTCTATTCAAGCCTTGAACATGGGTTGCCTCCGTCACCAGCTTTTTCACCAACCGTCGCATCACAAGAAGTATACAATTTCAATTTTATTGCCCAATTGGATGACGCATGTAGCGTTGCCGTGGCAACGGGAACCCGATGGGCCATGCTTCTTCTCGACACCGCCCCATAGTCGATGGGGCGAAACGGCGTGCGGTCCGTAAACAGAGCAGCATAGCTGACCGGATAAAGCCGGAAGGCTACTATTTTATCGCCGTCCGTTTGGTAGCCAAAACCTGTGAACGCAGAGGAGTCCAACGCAAAATGAGGATGAAAAGCAATAAATCTCTGAACGTGTCCCTGCGGGTAGCCCCAACGGAGGTGTACGCGGTTAGGTCGACTTGGAGTGCCATTTTTCCACGCAACAATTATCAATCAGATCGTTAATTGTCGCCGACAAAGTTTAGTCCATCCGTGTAGCATATCGATTTGCTTTTCCGCTGCTACCTTTTCGTAAGTCTCAGGTAGAGACGAAATTAGAACTACACACACACATATATAGAAAGTGGCAGAGAGAGGTGGAGACACGGTCAGCTTCAGCGAATAGATTAGATATAACTGCTGGCTGAGACAGGATGAAACGGCTGACAAACACGCTTATGCTTGACGACTTGTCCGTGCCGTCCGCTTGCTTAAGCCTAATAGGCACCAGCCGTGCCGCGGTTCGTTAGCACGGAGCGGATAGGATGATGAAACTTGTCGCCGTTTAAAAGTGACAGTGGTTAGCCGGCTGTCTCCATTGCTTCCGTGTTCTGTTCGGTCGAACAGCGCCGTCTTCTTCCTCACGTCAACGGACTCATTCTTTTCTTTGCTAAGGGCACAAAGTAGTCAACAGCAACGTGTTACTGCCCATGAAGCTGTCACAAAGACTTCTTGAAGCAAGAAACGTTTAATCGCTTGGATGGCTACCACCATCTGACGAAACAAAGACGGTTGGACAGCCGAGCCCAAAGTTGGTTCGTTCGCTCTTTCTTTATTTCCTGCTTTCTACTGGACTTTTGGGAAATTGAACCAAAGCATAGGTTAGGCTGCAATGCGCCTAACTGCTGCTCCCCTTTGCCGCTTCTTCTCCATTTAAAGCGGTGCACTACTCTTCAAAATACGGAGAGGTGAGATTAAACCGCAGCTCCGTAGCTTTCATGCTGCCACGAATTGTCTCTGTCGACTCTTTCCTTCCTACTGCTCCTTCACGTCGTCCCGGGACGACTACAACTATTCCCTACTGGACCAATGGGCAGCGGCAGTTCGGTACAACGATCTGGCAAGGGAGATCGTAGCTCCTCGAAAGCTGCCAGCGGTTCAGGCGGTCAAAACAATCTAGCCAATGCCCAGCAGCAACAATCTGGCGTTCCTCAACTGGACAAACAGTTGCCATTTGCCAACTATCGCGAATGGTACAATTTCAAAAACTTTTGGAAAACCGTCCAACGCAACAAGGACAACTGTGCCAAATTAATGTTTTTCAAGTAAGTCTTTTGCACTAACTACATGCGCGCACTTCCGTAAACAAGACGCGCTACTGAAAAGTACTATTGCCAATCAGGTTACCACCTTTGCGACTCATTTGACCCTTTTAGGTACCTGGAACAAAATCCAGACTTGCTGCAGGCCTACGCCAAGTTACGCAATATGGAGATGAGCGAAGAAGTCGCTTTCAACAACAGCGATTTTGAGCATCTTGCCAATCAATACTTGGACGTATTCGACGAGGCAATAACGACCATTGAATCGAACCCAGGCGACGTTTCCTCGGTGGTCGAAGAACTACAAAACGTTGGAAAAAGGCACAAAAGGATCAGCTGCATTGAGGCTTCAAGTTTCGCGGTAACTTCACTACTACAGTATCGAAGGTTCATCTAAGCGTTGCCACTTTGCAGAAGCTCCAAGAAGGCTTCATGGAAATGGCTCGCCAAATTCTGCAGGACCGATTCACGGAAAAGTGCGAGAATTCCTTCGGGAAGTTTTTCGATTTCGTCGAAAAGTGTCTTGTGCAAGGACTCAACGCCTCTTGAGCTGCTACCTCAGTTTTGGTAACAACTATTTTGACAAAATGCTCGACTTAAGGAGAAAATCCTTAGGACGCCTTTTCCAGTTCTTCAAAACAATGGATGTTGAGCCAACCTTTCGTTCGGGTGAACATTGATAGGACGAAGCATGCGAATATGCCTAGGAAAGGAGCCAAGCTCGACAGTTTCATCTCCCGCCCTTGCATCAGTCGGCTGCAAAGCCCTCAATGGGTTTCATTTATCGTCCTTTACTTCTCAAACAATTGCGACGTATCGAATGGCCAAAAAGATGCATTAAAGTTGGTCACCAGGCGTACAGGGCCGTTGATCCCACTTTTCACGAGAATCCCTGTCTCGCCAGCTTAATGCTGCCCCTCAGCGTTGGTTCGCGGCAATCGATCATGCAGACGCTTTGTTATGAAATCTGCGCTTTCACAATGAGGACTGAAACGACCATTATGCCAATAATGAAATTTCACTTGATCACAAATGAACTGCTTGAAGTGCAACTCTAATAGTGGACGGTCGATGATGGCCATTTTCACTCTTTGTACGAGGCGAGAAAAAGGATGTGCCGACCAGCCAACCCATTTTTTAAGGTAAATGGCAAAACGCCTCCCCTTACTTCATTAGCCTTAGGTTACGACAGCACTTTCAAGCATTACCAGCTGCTGACCCTACTATGTATGCGCCGTCATGTTTCGAGTGACAAAGGATGATGTGATGACAAAATGTTCTTCTGAAATTAGCAGCACGGTCTCACGACCTTTGTCAAAGAGCCTTAGAACGCCTTATTGCCGAGTTGAAAGGTAGACAGCATTGACGTCAACAGGTTGTCCCTTGTCTTATTGCTGACGTAAAAGGAAGCAGTACTGCTACGCAACCAGCCACTGAAGGCTACGCTTCTGCCCTAATTGGTTATGAAAGTATTAATAGAATTAATTTGCTATTATGAACAACTACGGTAACCCACTGGACTTATGCCAAATCAAACTGGGCTCACGTTACATCGGCGATAGGTGAAAACTCTTTTTTCACCACATTCATGCGGCAGGAATCGATAGAAAAACTCGTTGCACTTATCGAAAGAACGGTGGGAATGACGACCGCTGCGATCAATAGATCGCCCGCATAGCAATACTGAGTGACGCCACTTAGTTGGCACAATGCCAAATACTCGTGACGACACCTTTGCAAGATTCAAACTAAACCTTATCGCTGAAAAGACAATGAACGCAGACGAGGTTGAAACACCGTTGGGAATAAGCGTACCGCGGTCAGTCGGCATGAGAGAACACTGCTTTTTGGTAGGTAGCCTTTCGCATCCTAATTAGACGCTATTTAAAAGCCATTGGAGCGTTGCGAAATTTTTCCTATTCTATTAAACCAACTTTCTACTTATGATCGTCGAAGCACAAACGAGCTGCTGGCTTGGAATGTGCAAAAGTAGTCGATTATCTTTTATTCCCAAAATTGCCTATTTACCTCCAATCCCTATTGCTATGCCTGCAAATGCTTGAAATCCGCACTGCGCGACTGCCCCGTCACCTGACATATCGTTGTATGTCAAATTGAAACGACATTTTGGATGAAAAGTCGCAGTGGTCCCATCGACGCGACCGCGGTGAGCTGCCCTCTCTACCGGATGCGTGAATAATAGCCGTCGTTCGACAGTTGAAAGGTGACCAACTTTAAAAGGCTAAATTGTTGCAAATCTGCCGATTATCCGGCATGTTTCGCCAAACCGGAGTGGCAAACCGCTTTTGTTCGACACTACAAAGCAAACAACTGTGGCAACGGAACGTCGCTCGTCAAAATTGGGCCCGTCGAAGGTCATCATCGTTGCCTTAGGGTTCTTATTCACCTGTCAGCCGGCAAAGCCTCAACTGTACCCCAACGGGGCGTAAATGACAACTGAGAACGATGGGCAAACGGAAACAATCTTATCTCCAAAAAATGACAACAGTGAACGTCAAGTGCTTGCGCAAAGGGCGCTTTTGTTTAACTCTGCTTGGGCACCCAAAGTGAGAAATGAATTCGCCCAACCTTGGATCGAAGTCGAGAAACGATTCCTATAATAAAACATTCTAAATACTCGAACTTTACTAGTGCTGTCCAAGTTTAAGGACAATACGAAAACCGCATAAGCTTTGCTGTGACACACTGTACAAAAAAAATAAAAAGGAAAAGTCAACGCTAAAAGCAGACGAAGAAGAAAAACGCTATAGCAAAGGTTGAGCGGTCGAGTGAACTCTCGCTTCGGAAGAAAAGTTAAACGTGATGTGGAACAGGTGTTGATGTTCGGGGAAGTTTTTTGGGGACAGTTGTGTACCAAACCAGCTACCGACAAAAATATAATATGACATGAAGGCTATTCATCAGAATGTTCAATTATGATGTACGCTAATAAACAGAGGGCGCTACAGCTAGTTTTGCAGTTTATAGACAATGAAAATAGTGAAGCTGGCCAAAAGCCAGCTGACAGAGCCAATCGAACGGTTAACATGAAAGAGGCAATTGCCACCAAGGAGAAATGGGCATCGGCTACGGAATTTATGCTCTCCTGTCTTGGCTACGCTGTTGGCTTGGGCAATATATGGCGCTTTCCCTACTTGTGTGGAAGAAACGGAGGCGGTAAGTAGACAACACGTCCTCCACGTTTCTGATAAGCGAAATTTTTTAGCCGCATTTCTAATCATATTTATCATCATCATCATAATCGGCGGTATACCGATGGCTTACTTAGAGCTCGGAATGGGCCAATACTCGTCGCTTGGGCCTCATAAACTTTTTCACTCCCTTTGTCCCCTATTTTCGGGTGAGCTATTTCTTACTTGACGTGAAGGCAAAGTTGGAAATGATGCCTGTCAGGTCTGGGCTACGTCATGGTAACTACTTCATTCTTAATATCGCTCTATTACAACGTTGTGCTCAGTTGGGCTATATACTACTTTGTGGTGTCCTTCTCCTCAGAGCTGCCATGGATGCACTGCGACAATCCTTGGAATACGGAAGGTAAGTACGCCTATTGGCGGCAATGAGTTGCTCAGATGCAAAGTTTATCCATTCCATAGCATGTCTTGACGATGCCTTGTATAAGTATTGCATCAGAGAGGGTCACCTCTATTGGAAAGGTCGCTGCGTGAATCAAACGGAGATTCTAAGCGACGACGCAGACGCCTTCATGCGCTTTATCAACTCCAGCGTCAGGACAAATCCGGCTGACGAATTTTATCAGCAAGTGACTTTGCTCATAGCTATTTCAGCTTATTCATATGATCCCTTTTTTCTCCTGTACAGCCGACGGGTGCTTAGAATAAGCGATGGCATTGATCAGTTGGGTTCGTTGAACTGGCAACTGGCGCTGACTTTACTGGCCGCATGGGTCCTTGTCTTCGGCATTCTCATTAGGGGTGTCAAGTCTATGGGAAAGGTACGCATTCCCCGTATTTCATTCCTGGTCGGTCAGTAGCTTCAAATGACCTCAGGTTGTCTACTTTCTGGCTACGGTACCCTACATCTTGTTGATTGCTTTGCTGGTTCGGGGTCTGCTGCTCCCCAACTCGAGCGAAGGTCTCAAGTTCTTTCTAGTGCCTGACTTCAGCCGCTTGGCCGACTCGTCCGTATGGGGAGACGCAGCCATTCAAGTATTCTTCTCAATGAGCATTGGCGCCGGAGGATTGTCCACGCTAGCTAGCTACAATCGTGTCAACAACAACATACTGAGGTAACGGAAATTCTTTTCCCCAATTTGGACAATACCCACAGCTCGAATCGAGCTTCTCGTAAGCAAAATTAATACCTCGTTTCACGTGGAAATGACGGATGGCCAATTCCTCTTAACTTAATTAATCTACGTGCTGCGATCCTTGCAACTCAGCTTCGTGCGTACAGGGAAAACCAGGAGGCAACGCAACCGATTATTCTGCCAGTTTCATCTTCATTCATGCATAATCGATCGTGTCCATATGTTGCTATGTTGCAGACGTCATTCGGGCGCGACACAATTCTGTCATTCATTTTTATCTCACGTGGTCGCCGCGCAAAACTGGCAGTAATTTGTGCTGCCGCCACGATATGCTAAGGGCTACGTAAGAACCTCAAGCTCGACGTTCTCCTGTTCGAGTAATCATGTCAGCAGAAGTTTGCTCATACTTCAAACAGGCCTTAGAAAACATTGGACAGCGGTAAGATCAAATATGATAAATGGACCAGCAGTGATTTGTCAGAAAACAAAAGTACTTGAGTATTACCATTAACTAACGGATCTTGTCGGTTAGACACAATCGGACCCGCGCGAACAGCGTAGTTGCGAACAGGTGACAGCAAAAGTTTCTGACGAGAGAAAGTCAACGAGAATTCGCAACGCCCGGTGGAGCGGCCGCGTAATAATTGTCTTTACCGAAGGGTGTCAAAGGTGGTCAATGGAACGTCCCTGTAATAGAAGATACCGAAAGTAAGAAGCGTCGCTTTGCCATCCCTGAATGGCGAAGTAACGCACATTTCCTATTAGTAAATACTGGACAGCGCCACTAGGTACCATTCCATTTTCCACATTTCCCGCAAGCATTCAAGTTACTTGCCAACCTTTCAAAAATTCCACCTGTGATATTACTTAAAAAGGAGGTGACAAACTCAAGGGATAGTAATGTTCATAAAAACGCGACAGCAGAAGGATGCAACGAGGCATTGTTTGCTTGAACAAGAAAAATTGAAACGTCTAATATGAGATGATTCCACTTGCTCCTCTCCTGTGGCATTTACTACTGTAAGAAGAATTTTCCCGAACCCCCGCAACTAGAAGCGTTCATTGAGATCACTTGTTAACAGGCCTTATCCATTCGAGCGACATGCGCAGAATGTCCAACTAAACTTTCTTAATTCTACTAATCCTATCAACAAAACGTGTTCGAGGATAATGGTGCTTAAAAATCGATTCTGTATCTTTTCGTGCCTTTCCATTCTTCTATTCACGCGGTATAAGTGTCTTGTCACCACATGCACCGCTGATTGGGGACCTTTCATCGTCATACTGCTAATGTGTATGCACATCTTTACGTATACAATTGTAAGCAATTGGAATGCAATTTTGCCTGAGCTCACTTCTTAAATTAGAAGAACAACCGCTCTATTGTTAACTCTCCTCTACGATGGAAGCTGAATGACAAAGGTCAAGTGGAACATCGATTGAAAATATTCGAAGAAATTTCCAAACTTAGCTCAAAAAGGTTAGACTTCTTCGCTACAAATAACATCGACATTACTAGACAAAGTAACATAGCCAAAAAGTGTTTCATAATTTACGGTTACTTCGATCACTGGCATTTGTAGTTCTTTCGAAGAAAGGATCGAATTTGCCGCGTATAGCATTTTTAGCTCGGACAAATTTAACAAAGAACGCTGGAAAAATTTCGGGAGCAATATAAGTGGGCAAAAATGAAGCTTTAGCAAGCTCCTCCTTTTCATTACAAATCCTCAGACAACATTACCTGAAAATCATTCTCGTTGCATACTGTAAGTTTAAAATTCTCAAGCCGCTCAAGACAGGAAAGAAGCGTGCATGCGCGCTGAAAGCTTGAAATCGCGTTTTACATGATTTTGTCGTCAGCTCGAAAATTATCCATACGCTAAGCAACATGCAGTTTAAAAATTCTTCGTAAAATAATATTTTCAGTGCGGAAGGCCTGAAAGCTACGCAGTGACCAGCAAGCGCTAAGGATGATTGTAAGAATGGTTGCTCACAGGAGCAGAGAACAGTGTACGCATCCTTGCAAAAGAGTTCGTACTTAACTACACTGTAGCTAAGGTTCTATTTGCCTCGAAAGAAACACATTGGTCTGACAAGTCATCATTACGCTAATAAATGCTCAGCGCATTCCGTTCAAGCAATACTGAACACGTTTCAACGAGCCCATAAATTTTCGTAATGACAACGCGCACTATGTTTTTGCCTATTTCCATTTTTTGACGTACGAAAACTTCGCAGCCGCTACAATTTTGAAATTGAATAAAAACCAGTGAGAAACATGTCAATACGGTTATTACGGGTACTTTCTTTTCTTACTGCCATTCTTGGAGTTCTATTCAAGGAGACATCATTTACAAGATAGGGTAAGACGGTGTTAAAATAAAAATATCGAACAAGACGAAACCAGTTTGTTCAGAAAGCTTCAAGTTGTTATCAGTGCTAACAGAATTGGGACTCTGCGAAGGGCCCCCTATGCATTAGATTCAACGTGAGAAAACCTCCTACTACGAACCTTATTTTCGAGAGAACATTGATTAGTTACAAAGCGTGTTACTCTTTTGAATAACAAAGGCCAGAAGACGAATACTGAAGACGTTGAAACTAGTTATCATAACGCAAAATCCCGCTGAAGCTGAAACGCGCAGCTTATGACGGCGACCAAAGGTAGATAAATTGTAGCAAGGCTGAAAAAGCTACTAAATTAACTATTCGCACTAACATTGACTCCGGGTGGTCTGGTCATTTTGAATTCTTCAAAATATTTGCATACGTCCAATTTTTGCAGAGATACAATGGTTATAACGTTAGGCAACATTGTAACCAGCATTCTGTCTGGCCTTGTCGTCTTCAGCATCCTGGGCTACATTGCCGGCGAGTTCAACGTGTCCGTCGCGTCCGTTGCGGACAGTGGCCCTGGTCTACTTTTCATAGCTTACCCTTACGCGCTGGCCGGCCTCCCGGTGTCCCAATTGTGGTCTTGCATGTTCTTTTTCGCCGTCATTTTAATGGCCTTAGATACTCAGGTAAGATATTTCTCTTTCTTAAGGGATCGAAATTCCCTTATCCATTTTTTTGCCTCAGATAGTCCAGGTGGAAGTAGTCATAACTGCTATTGTCGATCACTGGCCAAGGTTACGTGACCCTTGGCCTAAAGTGGCTACAGTGGCTGCCGTTTGCTCTACTCTCTATTTGCTTGGATTGCCTATGGTTACGCAGGTAGAAGAGACGCCTATACGGAAGGAATAATAAAAATTCTAAAAATAGGGAGGCCCATACGTTTTGAATTTGTTGGATACTTTTGCGGGTGGTTGGCCTCTTCTGCTGCAATGCCTTGTCGAAGTGCTCTTGGTAGCTTACGTATACGGTAGGTCGACGATGGGAAGTCATTAAAGCTGCTGTCATGTGTGCACATATTCAAGGACTTAAAAGATATGCAAAGCTGTACAGAGTGATGTTGGGTGATGCGCCATCAAAGTTTTGGAAGTTGCTCGGATATCCCATCTCCAAATATTATGAAATTAGCTGGGGCTTCACGACACCGCTCAGCCTTCTGGTAATGAGAAAACAATGAACCGTTCTTTCAGCGAATCCACTGCATTTAGGGTGTGCTGATTTTCAACTTTCTCAGCTACTCCATTACAACTTACGGTAGCTATGTATATCCAGTATGGGCAGAAGTAATCGGTTGGATCATTGCCTTTGGTTCATGTTCGCCTGTGGTGATTGTAGCCGTATATAAGCTCATTAAAATCATTTCCTTAGACTCGACGGTTTGTTGCTCACGTGAAGTGGCTCTTCTATGTTGTAGTAATTTTCAGATCGACGCTAAAGCCCGTATTCGTCAACAACTGAAGGAGACTGATATTTGGCATCAAAACTTCAAGATGGACGTGAAATTAGCCGAGCTCGAAAAACATGACGCCTCACACGTGGCCAACTAATACAGCAGCGTTGTACTTTTTGATACATCACGTCACAAGGTGACACTTCAATAAAGCAGAGGTTTCGATGAACTTCATTTTGTATATCACCAAAATTGGTAGTTTCATTCAAGCCCATTCGCCGACTAATCTTTTCTCCAATCCGAAAGTAGCCATCTCTAAGCATCTTCATTAAAGGTCATCAGAGAAGGATCGATAGTTTCGATTTTCTTCTTAAAATAGCACTTTTTGATTTAACCTAATCAAATGATGAAATCAGAATTACCAAGAATGACAATTTCGTTGTGTCCGTTCGGCTTGACTTTACTTTATCTTTTGGCGTCAGATTAGTAGCCAACCATTTTGCTACACGCAAATCAGTGTTAAGAGAAAACTAAGCCTTGTATAATGCGTAGTTGCTTTTTAAATGGTTATCTTGCAGTCTACGTTCATATCGGCGCTCCATGTTTTGCTTTTTTTGGCAACCAATTCTTCAAGCGTTCAGCAGTGCTACCGATGCAGCGAAGCCCATAGGCCGAAGTCGGATTTTGCACTTTTTCTTTCTCTGCCAACCGACGGAATGGAGCCTCAATTTTCCTGCGCTATTTTACCAGTTGACTGTCAAAGCTCCGCTCGTTCATGCACCTTTGGCAAAGTCCAGCTGGACAAGAGGATACCTATCATTTTCAGCGGATGTGCGAATCAAGATGTTCAAAACAATAGCGGAACTTCTTGCCATAAGGAGCAGCATCAATTCTTGGATTCTGGACGAACTCTGCGGACTAACTATTGCCTCTGCTCAACACCTATGTGCAATGGAAGAGCGTTTCAGGTACTGGTTCTTGACTCGCATTCATACTCTTCTAGTAGCACTGATAACTTATCAGCTTCTGATAGTTTTACTACGTCAAACATTTCTGCCATCACAGAAATTCCAGAAGTAGAAAATTTTATACGCGCAACAGGCTTCAAGCGCCAGACAAGGTCCTTCCTTTGGCTTACCTGGACAGCGCCTGTTCTTCTAATTTTTGCTGCACCCGGTGATACTTAATCATGCTTGACCTCTGCTGTGTGATAGTAATGAATTTTCCTATGCGAAATTAAAGTGAAGAGACATAATGCTTATGCCTAGCTGAAAGAAAACAACCTGCACTTTGTCTCAACGTCAACCTGACAAACTAATGATTTAGTTAGTAAACAAAGTGAACAATGGACAATACCCTGTTAATTACTTAGTGTTTGTTATAAAAAAAGCTCATACCACCTTGACGACTCAGTCTGTTCCCTTACTATCACGAGATGCAGCTTTGTCTACACCTACATACACTTTACTGGACAACAAGCATTAGAATCAGCGAGCCGTATTTAGCCACTAAAATTTACAGCTTCGTTAGAGATAATCTTTCACTAAAAGAGCAGAATTGAAGACTTACGGAAGGTTGAAATTAGCTAAAGTCATCGAATCTAAACTATTGTGAAATTATATCGTTGCGAGAAATTGAAATATATTTTCACAACACGCAATATAATTTAGAAGACGCAGATTTACACTCAAAATAAGAAACAGCGCAATCGATTCGCCTAATTTTAAATGTACCTGCAGATCGCAAACACTTTTACCGTAATGACATTGCGACGTAGGGCAAAGAAATGTCAATACTCGCGTGCGGGACGAGCTACTAAAGCACGCAGGGAAGTTGGCAAGTTTCGAATTGCGCTCGAAAAAGTAAATCGCTCGTCTACCATCACTGACGCGCATTTTGGTCAACAAAAACTATCGTTGCAAGACTGCGCCTATTGTTGCTTCTGCTAGGCTAAATACGATCTCTACGCGGGATATAACCGTGAAAAAACAGCCTACGTATTTCGTTGGAAGAAAGGGAACAAGGAAGGCTAGTCAACCTCGCCCGCACCGTTCAATGGCGATTTTGGCCAAGGTTTGCTCGACTCAGAAACAATACTGTTCCTTATCTTGACCGTGCAATGGAAGCTCGATACCATTAATCAAGGAAGAAAAACTACTTACCGGATTCTTCACTTTGATGGCGATTCGAAGGCTTTCCCCAACAGCAAAGTCTCATAGGCGAATGAACCTTCAGTAGTCTTCTAACAGCAGTATTAGATAATACATGGATGGCCATTGCTTCTATAATAAGTACTTCGTTGAAACAATAGAAGCTGATGAAAATGTACCCACGGGGATATCGTATCATCGTACATTGAGCTAACTGTTGCTCAAGTACAAATTGCTAAACTGTTACGCAATGGGCAGAATAGAGTACATTAAGGAGTACAGTCCTTGTAGCCGCGCGATAGAGAAAAATAAAAGTCCGATCTAATTGTCTGCTTGAAAACTGCAACAACATTTGTCAGTCCGCTAAAACTAACCTGTCCACTTCTTTTGAAATTTTTTAAAAAACTTTTTCCCGCTAACAGCCGACGCTCTCAGAGAATAAAAGCTGAGAAATAAGTCCAATCGGACTTACCAGTCGTAGTAGAGAGCATTGTACCTACCTATTTTTAGTAGAGAACTTTGGCAGCCTTCATGGAATGAATAATTATTAATGTATTCTTGTACATTCGTCAAAAGGGGGCCTGTTTTCATCCTTATTGATCTCTTGAAGCGGTCAGCCTTCCATATCGGGTGGGTGACAGAATGTTCAGGAATGCTTATCTGCGGGGCAAAATCAGAATTCAAATTGCACCAGTTCTTAACGTGGTTTATGAATTCGCTCAACACGGAATTCATCTATTTGTAAAAAGCGTCTGAAAAACTGTTAGTTATGTGCCAAAGGCAAAAACCGAACATTTGCGCAATTCATGTTAGGTGCTACATATGCAAATTTTTGATTGTCTCTACGCGGTTGCTTTAAAGTATTGGGAGCATATTTATAAAACATGGCAGGAAAGGCGAAGAAAAGGCCAAGTCTTGCAAAGTCACTATCCTAAGCGTTTTGCGGAACACGTCAGCCTTAGCTGGATTTGAGACATCCGAGGAAGGTTGAAATTTTGAATTTCAACCTTGGTTTAAGCTCTCCGTTGCGTACCTTTGACATATACTTGCTCTCTACGCCTTCCGATTGCGCCTACTTTTTATCAGCGAACCGCTCTGGAGGAAGCGGAAGACCTCTTTGGCAACCACCTTTAATCTTCTACCTACTGTGGGTAGACATTTAACCTACTTTAAGA
The DNA here is from genome assembly GCA_000797535.1 of Trichuris suis. Taxonomy (NCBI): domain Eukaryota; kingdom Metazoa; phylum Nematoda; class Enoplea; order Trichinellida; family Trichuridae; genus Trichuris; species Trichuris suis. The sequence continues at coordinate 66,853 of KN538417.1, forward strand.
CGCGATTAAATCGACATATGACGCTAGTCGTCACCCATGGGTTGCTCTGAGCAAAATAAATGAGCGCGAAACTCTACTTGGTTTGACGGCATAGTAGGCTCTGAAGTGAGATCAACTGCGGTCGGGTAGTTTGTTTCCTTTGCGGTCACCAATTCGACTTAGCACATGTTTGTCTCGTGAGTCGAACTTGCGCATTTTATTACTGTAAGAGCGTGCACGCTTAACGCGTACGTCGGTTGGCTGTGCGGCTGTTTTCAACAGTCTTCTTGTATGATAGATTTTCAGCAGCCGGTTGGTTCCTGTTCGCGTTAGAGAACGACTGGCGCGTTGCTGCTTATATGCAAGCCTTATCATTTTGTTGTTTAGCCACTAGTAATTGGTATTCGCGCCGCGCATGCAAATATCCTGTTTGCTTTCACCCGAATGACTGTTCGTTAGCTGTTTCTCCGCAATCGTCAGCGCCCACAATGAGGTTCCGTTGGTGCCCGACGCGCTTCTCGCCTTCGTTCGTCATTTTGCGCCGATGGCTCACATACGACAAGAAGTTTTACACACTTGACCCTATCAACCCCAGTGAAAAGGTACGTAGCTTTCCTTTCCTTTTTCAAGCTAACATCTTCAACAGCAACCAAAACCCTAAATAAGGCCCATTCAGGCTGAACTGTTGTATGCACCTAATCAGTGTCATCACATTGCTCATTGTTTACTTGTATTTTGGAACAAGAATCCAGTTTCATTCACTCAAGTTATGTATTTATTCAAAGCGTAGTCAACAGGTTCCTCTGACATGCAAAGGTAGTGCAATATTAGTGAGGCAGCTCCGAGATCTTCTATTTATATTTGAGGAAAAGTTGCCAGATAGGGTAATTTTTTCCCTCAGAGTCCTATGAGTCATTAGCTTGCATCCCCATCAGGCGCTGATGACTTGGGACCTACGTGCGTTGATGCATTGCCAGTCTTTTGAACTTCAAGCAAAGGGTGCACTTTTTTTGTATTGGCTGCGAATATTCATAAGCGCTGTTGTTGGTTATTTTTCAGAAGTTTGACAAAATCTTGATTGCCAATCGTGGCGAAATTGCCTGCAGGGTAATCCGAACATGCAAAGCAATGGGCATCAAAACCGTCGCCGTGCACAGTGACGTCGACTCGTTGGCTGTTGGTTTCCGTCACTTCTTTTTTCTTGCTTGCTCAAAGGTTTACCCAAATTGCAGTTGCATGTTCAGATGGCTGACGAAGCGGTATGCATCGGTCCGGCGCCAACGCGGGACAGCTACTTGCGTATGGACAAAATTCTGGAGGCGGTAAAGTCCACGGGTGCTCAGGCGGTACATTATAATATTAATCCAGCCGGCGCCGTTGACTTTGAGCATTCTTACATTTTCTCAGGTTCATCCAGGTTATGGGTTCCTGTCAGAAAATACTGAATTTGCTCGTCTGCTAACCGAAGCGGGTGCTGTATTTATTGGGCCGAATTCCAAAGCAATTCTTGCCATGGGCGACAAGATCCAAAGTAAACGCATTGCTACCGAGGCAAAGGTGAACATGATTCCCGGTTACGACGGTGAAGTCAAGGTAACTGAGACTGCCTTCAACCTCCTTCATTATTTACTAAAAGCATTCATCTTAAGGATGCTGAAGAGTGTGTGCGGGTAGCTAATGATATAGGATATCCGGTGATGATGAAGGCATCCGCAGGAGGTGGTGGAAAAGGGTTGCGTATAGCATGGAATGACAAAGAGGCCAGAGAAGGATTTCGTTTGTCAAAACAAGAGGCGGCAAGCAGCTTTGGCGACGATCGTATGCTGGTGGAAAAGTATATCGACAATCCGCGACATATTGAGATGCAGGTAAGCTATACACGCTTCCTAAGCGTCCTTAGAAAGCTGAGTATTGTAGGTTTTTTGCGACAAACATGGCAATGCAGTTTGGCTGAACGAACGGGAATGCTCAATACAGAGGAGAAATCAAAAGGTGATCGAAGAGGCTCCAAGGTGCTGCATTGCTTTTGTTCTTTATGTTATATAGCGAATAATCTTTTCTTAGCCCATTCGTCACTCCCGAGATGCGCGAAAAGATGGGTCAGCAAGCATGTTCGTTAGCTTTGAATGTCGGCTACGATTCGGCCGGTACGGTCGAATTCCTTGTTGATTCAAAGCGCAACTTCTATTTCTTGGAAATGAACACCCGACTACAAGTTGAGCATCCCATCACGGAAGCTATCACTGGCGTTGACTTGGTTCAACAAATGATTCGAATAGCATACGGTACGCATTTTAAGCCACTCACCTCAATTTGTTCAACTTTTCCTTCTAAGGACACAAGCTGAACTTTAAGCAGCGGGATGTGCCTATAAGAGGATGGGCTATCGAGTGCCGTGTCTACGCTGAAGACCCGTACAAGTCGTTTGGTCTGCCATCGGTGGGGCGTTTGTCCAGGTATTCGGAACCACTTCGAATTCCGGGAAGTCGATGCGACAGCGGCATTTACGAAGGCAGCGAAATTAGCATTTACTACGATCCGTTGATTTGCAAGGTGAAACTAGCGTATATAAGTTGTTGTTGGTTTGCAACTTTCAAATGTTGCTTGCAGTTGGTCACTCATGGAAAGGATCGTGAGCAGGCGATGAACCGCATGCGGGACGCACTTGACGAGTACGTGATTCGCGGTGTAACGAACAATATACCTTTACTGCGTGACATAATGACCGAAGAACGCTACCGGTCCGGTAACATTACGACAAAGTATCTGTTCGAAACGTATCCGGAAGGCTTTCGCGGTATAAGGCTAAGTAACAGCGAAACGTTGTGCCTTGCCGCGGTGGCTTCCGCTCTTTTCTGTCATCATTACATGAGAGCAATTCGATTTTTGAACACTGGAAGGTCAGCGGCTGGTAAACATGTAGCCAAGTCTAGCTATTGGTCGTTGCTTTTTAGGGAACTGTTCTCTCGGTCTGACGTTCAGGGTTCTCAAAGATTTGCCGTTGACGTGCCACATATAGACAAACCAGTCTCATCCCATCTATCCGAAGTCAAACACATGTCTTGGGAGTCCTGCGAGGTATGCGCTTGACATCATCATCAAAAGTATATCATTTGTTTAAAAAGGTTATTATCGATGGAACGGAGTACAATATTGAGGGATCGTTGAACTTCAGCAAGGCGGTATTGAATCTCAAAGTTAACGGCGAACCGTTCATATTTCAGGTACGACAGGCAGCATTGATTTGCTTTATAAGGTTTTGAGGCATATCTATATTACTGTAGATAAAAAGTTGCAATACATCCGGTAAAGTGACCCTTCTGTACAAAGGATGCCCGGTAGGTGCTCAACTGCCTTAGTTCGTTTAGAGAAGGAATACCGTTTCAGTATGAGCTTAAAGTGTTGAACGCCAAAGCGCACAATTACATGAAACATATGCCTGAGCCGAGACAGGTAAGGGTGAAGTAAACTTTTTTTAAAAATCTACCAAACCATCGCAGATGGATACGAGCCGAGTTGTCCTGGCGCCCATGCCGGGCATGATTAAGTCAGTGAATGTTGAAGTGGGTCAGAAGGTGACAGAAGGTCAAGAGACGTGTGTCATTGAGGCTATGAAGATGCAGAATAGTCTATTGGCTCCGAAATCCGGCACGGTAAGATTGACCAAGCCGTTTTGCCCATTGTTGCCTCACCTTTCTTTTCTCCAGGTGAAAGCCGTAAATTGTAAGGTTGGCCAAACCGTAGAAGAGAATGCAGTCTTAATCGAACTCGATTAATTGAGCTTCCCAATTGGGCAACTCGTCATTTTGCCTCCAAGTGGCCATACGCTATCTTTTATCCGGTGTGCTACTGTTGCATTTGTCTTGTTCTTGTTTTCGCTTTAGTCGATAGAAACTTGTTTCCGCGTTGGCAGCTAGAAAATAAAAGCTACGAAAAAATCGAAACTTTTTTGTCCAATTTGCGAGCGGAACATATTCGCCCGATACACTTTTTTCCTTCGCGTACCTGCAAACTGATAACGTATACTGTATGTGCAGCCGGTGGTGCGATGAAAGGAAAAATGGCGGCCAATTTGCGTTTTTTGATCCCCAAAAGGGCAATGCACTTTACGGCAGCGCTTTCCTACGATGAATACAGCAACAGAAGGTTCTACGATATTGGTGAACACCCTTATCAGCGTGTTTGGAACGTTATAAAACATGACTACGAGGTAGACATCTGGAAGAGCTTTCGTCGTGTTGACCTTTCTTTGGCAAACGTTGGAATATAAGGTAAACGACCTTTAGCGTACAAGAAGGCGTTTCATCAGGGCAAAGTACGACTATTACAAGCGCATTGGGAAGATGACCGTACCAGTTCAAAAGGTCTATGATATTGAACTCATTCCGGTTGAATGTTCTGTTGCCATCATTGGAGGCGGACTGGCTGGTTCCGCTTGCGCCTACTGGATAAAGCAGCGCATTCGCGACGACGATATGAAGTTGATAGTAATAGAAAGCGACTCCCAGGTAAGAAGACAGAGAAAAGATTAGGACGCGTTTCTCACGCACTATCCGAAATTACGCAATATTGTCCTTTTGAACATTAGCTAACTATCGCGCGTGGTTTACCGCGAAACTGTGACGTAAAAATTGTTTTGCACACCGTCGCAGTATCTTAGCTTATAGGTGCCTATTCTTTGTACCATTTTCCTCAAATATTATGCCCTTTAAAAATATAGTGCGCCTGGTAGTTTGTCTTCTACGGCAATATCATTCAAGCAGTTCTTTTGATTGAATTGGGAGAGCTTTAAATGATGTTCAGGTAAGCAGGGTAGATTATCTTTCAGTCAGCGCGTCTCATGTAGGCGTTTTCACGTTACGTAGCAGTAGCGGTTGCGCAATGTAATGATCCGTAGCATGTTCATGGTTAAACAAATTTTTGTAGCGTTCTAATCTTGTTGGTCACGCTGAAGACTGAATGAGCGGTTTCTAGTTTCTTACTGTAGCGAGATGGGTCTCCTCCTTTGCTCGCGAGATCGCGTTTTTTATAGTTTACGCACCGCAGGGCTACTTGTCGCGCATTTGTTGTAAGCAGTTAGGACTGCCACAGCTATCGGCGAAAGCGTATACCGACTTGCTGTTCCATGCGAGCTTACGGAAAGGTTTTCTATGAAAAGTGAAGTCATGTAGGACTAGTTTTCAATTGCATGCATGCGTTTTAGATGTGTTACATTTTTCAAAAACCTATAAAGCGAGTTTGTAGGTTTGTTTGTATTTTGGCCCGACGCTAACATTCCCTATACGTGTTGGCAATGTCTCCATGAAGAGCTTGGCATCCAGAAGGGCCATTTTCATTGTTGCTTTGTTGGCCCACTTGTTTTACCTCGTTTGGTCTCCAGAAGTTCTGTTTTCTGCACATTTCAATGAGCAGTACAACCTTAAGTCACAATAAGTTATTAGTATTGATTTGCGCTATCCATCTTTGTCTGTCCGAAAGAAATGTTGAAGTAGAGGAATGATTTGGTCAGCTGTCTTCTGCTTAGTGTCAATTTGCGACATCCTTGCGACATTTTCAAAAAATATATCTCCTAACTCTACTACAGGTCTTGCGGACGCTCATCCTACTTTGCATTATGATGTAGGAGAACTAGCAACTTGCCAAACCTAAGGATGCGCATACTTAGCCCGTTTCTAAATGATCGTATTAGTTTTCTTTTCTGCTTTATCATTTTCCCGCATAACTTTGCAAAAAGCAAATGCGTACTTTTACAAAATGGGAAACTGTGCCAAGTTTTTTAAAATGGCGTTACTGTACTATCTTAGGCTCTCCAGTCGCAACGAGAAGCCATTCTTTAAGTTAATAAAAGCTTTAGCACGATTGCAGCACTAAGTAATTGCAGGAGACAATGAAGCTTTCATGTGCTTCTTCGGCAAAGCACGCAGTTTCATTTTTTCCGTTCAGTGCTCACTTGTATTAACGCGTACCCGTTGCTAGTCGGACCGATTCGCCGGGCAGCCGTTGCCTTTTGTATCTTCGTCTTATTATCTAATTTTTTCAATCACCAAAGGGTCAGGTTTACTGTAGCAGCGAAAAGGCGTTGCTTTTAAAATTGATTTACCAGTTTTCAATTGTCGCATTTCTTTCCCGTCAGAATAATGAAAAAGGTGATTCCTCAAATGTGCCAAAATGTAGTCTCTCTGACACTTTGGACATTTCACCTTTCTTTTATGCTTTCCGCTTTTGTTCCGATTCAATGCTGCTCTTAGCATTGTCTTTACCATTTCCGCGAGCTCCGCTATATCTTGTTCGCTATCGATTGCTCAGCTGCTAACAGTTGAGCTTCATGGCGTACATTTCATATTGGTTGTCTAAGAGAGTGCATTAGGTCCAAATTTACGAGGACTGTTGCCTTCAGATCTATTTCTTTAAAATTACCTTTTGTACAACATTGAACGTCATAATGCCTTTAGCTGGCTAACAGCACGACTCTTCTGGCACCCGGTGGGCTGTGGCAGCAATTCAGCGTTCCTGAAAAGGTGCAGATGTCCCTTTTCACTGCAGAATTTCTGCGCAATGCTGACGAGCATTTGAAGATTCTTGGTATGCTCATTCAGCTTGTTCAGTTATGTCCTAACTGATGGCTTTGTTGAAGACAACGATCTGCCGCCTATTAAGTTCACACCAATGAATGCCCTATTCTTAGCCAGCAACGAGGAAGCGGCTGCTAAGCTATCGGAGGAATGCAAAAGCCAAACGTTAGTGTGCTTTAACCATACTTACATATGCATATATGCACAGTCGTCGTGCAGTTGTTAATTTCCTTCAGTGAGCAAGGAGCCAAAGTGAGTATGCTCTCCAAGGAGCAGTTGAAGTCACGATTCCCTTTCCTCAACGTTGATGACGTCATCGCGGGCAGATTGGGTAGATGAATTTGTTTTTTTTTATTAAAGCTTAACTTGAGCAACTCATCGCAGGTTGCGAGAATGAAGGCGTCTTTGATAACTGGCAGCTACTGTCGGCAATACGCGAGAAGAATGTTACGCTTGGCGTCCACTACATCAAGGCTAAAGTTACCGGTTTCGAATGGGATTGGAGTTCAGAGAGTGCACCCACCTTTCTTCCACCTGAACAGCAATGGCGCTACAAACGTCTAAGAAGAGTAGTGGTAACATTCGGCAGTACGTTCCGCTATTGAGTCTATCTTGGGATCGGTTGTGTTTAGGTAGAACCTCAGTATACGGACGTTGCACCTCGTCCAATATACGCGACCATTTTCATAAATTGCGCTGGTGCTTGGTCCGGTGAGGTCGCTGAAATGGCAGGATTTGGAGTTGGACCCGAACAGTTGTCAGTTCCATTTCCAATTGTCCCTAGGTACAATTTAGCTGGCAACTGCGCTATTCGTTGAGGTTAAAATCGTGGTCATACAGAAAACGTTACGCGTTCATTTTCCACTGCCCTGATGGTCCATCGCTCGACATGCCTTACCTGTTCGACTCTAGTGGCGTTTGGTGTCGTCGCGAAGGTCTTGGCAACTTGTACATGTGTGGCAAGAATCCATCCAAAGTTCACAAATCAGCATAAATTTGCAACAACCATAGTTGTTTACTTTTTGCAGGACGATGGCGACGACTCAGTCGACCACAGCAATTTGGACGTCGACTATAGCTTCTTCGATACGCATATATGGCCAGTGTTGGCCAAGCGTGTGCCGGCATTTGAAAAGCTTAAAGTTACACCTTGTCCTGCTAAACCCAGTTGGAATATGTGATATTATTTCTATTCAGGTAAAGAACGCGTGGGCTTACTACGCGGACGTAAACGAATACGACGGCAATGCGATCATTGGACCGCATCCTTTTTATCAAAACTACTTTCACATGAGCGGCTTCAATGGGCTAAGCTTGCAGCACGCGTTACCGGCAGCCCGAGGTATTATGGAAAAAATTTTGGACGGCGCCTACGTAAGTATAGACTTGAGGGACTTTCATTTGGATCGTATGCTTCGGGGGAAACGCATGATATGCGATTCGTAGTAACTTTGCCAATTAAAGCCCTCTCTTTTGGCAATAATGCGTATGAACAAGAGCGCAACAAAGGCGGCGCGTCTCTTCTGTTGATGGTCTTGTGGATTGGTCGTTTGTATCGTGCTCAGACAGGTGGTCGACGCGAATAACGACGACTCGAGCTATCGACTATGGCAATCTGCCTCAATTAAAATAGCTCTTAGCAGTCGTGTATATGGCTTCAGTGTTATTATTTAATGTAATAACTGGAGCTATTTGGTGGAAAAAAGTCGATAGTTGTGATCAATGGGCGCAGGCATGCCGGTCAATCAGCCAAGTCGTATCGCTGTTTGAAGCCAAATGCGTACGAGATATTTATGCCAGCCGCCCTAATGGTCTGCTGGATAAGCGTTAAATGATAATCCCTATCAGCGCTTGCACCGTTTAACTGACGTCCGAATCTACGGTGGCATTTCAAAACATCCGTACCCTTTAAGATGAGCCCTATTTTGGAGCCGTTAGCTTGGCCGTCCAGTCTTCACGAATCATTAAGCGCGATGGCGTCAGCGTTGGATTAACGTTAGATGTGTCTGTGTGTACGAATGGACCTGCGACCTTATCGTTTTTGGTTAGCCATTCCTCCAGACGGCAGTACGCTCGCCCAATAAGCTTTGAGAATACTGCAAGCCGCTAAGAATGGCAGTGCACCTTATTGTCCGCTTATGGTGATGATTCTCCCCTTTGGCTATCTCTGTTGCCGCGCTCGTCTATGGGTCGATAACGACTGGACCAAATGCTGGTCTTGGGAAACGATAGCCATTGATGGCCTATATGGTCACTGCTAAATAATTCAACGTTCCAGGTGCGGCCTTTGGTTTCCGAAATTGATCCCGCAACCGTTTGCATCGGGTCGACGGATGCACCATTGCCGCTTGGTGTATTTGCGTGTTAGCAATTTTTCCTATGCAAATGTGGCGCCGTTGGACAGAATTGGTCTTGAAACTGCTGCCCATTATCCGGGCATTGCTCCTTTTTTTCCCGTCGTGCGGTGCCTTGACGCTGGAAGGTTCTTCCAGTTCGTACGCGCGCTTTCCACGCTGGTATCAGGCATTCGAAAATGTGCTCAGCGTAGAGGTAAAGTCCCTTGTAAGCAATGGTCTGTTGGTCTATACGGACAACGGTGGTCATGGCAATTTCTACGAAATTTCGCTGTATCAAAGTTGCGTTCAGCTTACATGGCGCGTAGGTAGGTTTCAGGTAGATTCCACTGGCGTACACAACCTACGAAATTGTCACGTGAAAATAAATGACGGTCGTTGGCATAAGGTAGTGCTGTATCATTTTTGGGAGACCATTCGACTCGAAGTGGACGACCATAAAGTTTCCAAAACTCTTCATCAGCAGGATTTCGTTTTTACCGACTACGAACATGCAGGAGATGTTTTTATTGGCGGTTTGCCAGTCGACTATGATTCTTCAAGCCTTTCATTTCCGTTCGTCAAGGCGCTGACTCGCTTTCAAGGGTCTATACGCAATTTAATTTATCGTACGCTCCCTTACGGAGTAACGGCTCCATCGATGCTCCAATGGCACGGTGTGCGTGCCAGCGATACTGACTATTGCGCCTTGAACGATTACTGCGTCGGTTGGCCAGCCGCATGCTACAGCTCGGATACTGGACCTGCGTGCAACTGCCCAAACGACCNAAGTGGCACCCGTTGTGAAATTGGTAAGTCTTTCTTCTTTGTTTCTATTGATTCGTACAGCCAAGGCATAGTCGGGGCCCAAAAATTGTTTACCGTTGGGTGCCGCTATAGGGCGCGTCGTTGTTGCAACGGTCTATTGATTGGCGAATGGCTGTCATTTTTGCGTCCGATAGAGTTGTTTTAAAATTCTTCCCAACACCACCTGACGATCGGCGGGAGGTTGGGACGAGCAGAATTGGACGTGCTAATCAAGGCAGACTGTTGGCCGTCAGCGTTGACGGTCGTGGGGGGCATTTACGAACGATCGATAGGCCCCATTGGAACGACCGGAAAAGGTGCAAAGTTGGTTTGGCGAAGAGGAAATTGGAATATTTTGAAAAGCCGCGAAATCACTGTTGCACACCGTCTCGTTCGATGAGGCTCGCTTGTCCAAGCTAATTGGGCACCCTCGCGGCAAGCTCTTGCCGGCCAATTAGACGACCAATTGGTGTGGAGGCGTGTCGACCCAACATGCGCCACCGTATGTTACAGGTTTTGTCGGCCAATCGATGCGCCGTCGTCACGATTCCAAGTTAAATGCTTTTCATGCTTCCTCTGGTATACTTTCCACGCGGCTCAACCGTTTTCAGCAATGGCATTTTGCCTTGATTCTTAGTGATAACGGCGTACGCTGTTGGAGCTTTAGTAAAGACAACGCGTCCTCCATACGGTCGATTGACGGTGACGAATTGACTTTGATGCGTTGTCGCCGTCGGATTCCGTCTCGTTAAGACCCATTTGTGCATTTTAGAAAGCGCATTGGGACGACGGTGATCAACAAAGTCGGCTGTCATTTGTTGGGGGGGATTGGTTGTTTGATGATCAAAACTGTCCTTGTTTTATTTCAAAAATTCCCCGCCATCCCGAAATGTGTCAGCATTTTGAAAAGTGCTCCGCGCCGAAGTGTCTCCGCTCGAGCTTAATGTTAAGGCTTAATAAGTTGATCGCTTACTTTGTCAACATATGCTTGATTGGTCATTAGCGCTTTCCTGTACAATGTGTTGGGTAGCTGAGCCGCGTGATTGCTCTATTCTAAGCTGATTTTATTGGGCTTTTCGTCAGTAATACGTAAACGGTCATTTCTACGTTAGGTTGCTGTCCCAAAGTGTAAACAACGTTGATGACCTCGTTGGGCACGCGCGCGCAGCCTTCAAGCCAAATTGGTTGTCCAAAACTTGTCCAATTGTCTGAACATTTGAAAATTGCCGCGACAGTCACGTGACTGAAAATGCCAAAATTTGCATAAAAACAACTCTTTCGTGCCAAACGACCCGAAAGAGTTGTTTTTATGCAAATTTTTTCAGTGAGTACGGGTGTTTTACGGATACCGCTGAGCTGACGCGTTCCAATTTGAGGATTGGTCTCACGCGACCATTTGGCTCACGAGAGGCTATCAGTTGCAATTATGCAAATTTTGGGAATACGGAAAGTCTAACTTAAATTTTTATCTTTCAATAGGCAGTGTTACTTAAGATTGCTTATCTTTACAATATAGGTTCCGTATGGTGTGCAATGAGCTGGTTGTGAATATGGTTCTTCCAACGAAATATTGTAAAATTCAAAGTTATTGCAAGACGCTTAAAATGTTAACACATTGTAGAGCAAACATTTTAATTTGCATGCGCATAGAGAGTCAACGCGCTCAGCCTACTATTGTACCTTGATAGAAGAAGGCTTCAAAAAGGCCGGTCACTTTTTCTCACTCAAATGGTGATCGGAAATTGCCGTTACAAACGGTAAAGTGATTTATGACGTCCGGTTGACGATCCGTGAAATGCCCACTGGAATTTTGCTAGATTAGTGCCGCGCAGTTCAAAGGACGATTCTCTTGAGCAAATAAGGGCAGCGAAGTCTTTGAAAAATTGTTTTCATGAGGTTTCGCTGAATTGGCTCTATTCAAAGTGATCTGTACGCTTTTTGCTTCTCGGCAAAACTATGGCCCTCCTTTTTTCTTCTTTTTTACGTCAATACAAACTTGGCAAGCGCAAACCTGCGGTGCAACTGTGGGCCCATTAGGGCGCGTTTCTTTCCTTTTCGGGTGCGACCTTTCGTCGGCGCGGAAGCACTGGCGTTTTGCCAATTATGCTACGAGTGTATAGGCATTCTTCTTTTGTGTATACTCTTCGGTAAGTAGGAACAGGCCTCGTCTTTGATAAATGATAGACAGAGTGTAAGCTCTCAAGTTGCTTTGAGCGTTCGCCCTACTGCTGGGCAGCAGCTTTTACCGAATGCTTAGGTGGTGAATTTAAAGGAAATGGTTTAGCATGCAATTTGAACCGGTCGACTCACTAACTTGAAAATCAGTTGATTTGAGTTAACCGTTGCACGCTACTTGCAGTTGCGCATAGGAGAACTCATTCCATTTGTCGTTAGACGCATTGTTTCTCCAGCGCAGTTTTTATGCCCACAAAGATCATATCCATCAGTCTTCTTTAAGCCGAGATGACGTTTATGATAAGAACAATGAAAAACTTGAAAGTGGAAAATCGAAGCGTCATAGCATGGCTTGTGTCCCGGCAGTGCAATTTCCGTCGGATTACAGATCAGCAAGTTAAATAACGCAACCATTGTCGTATATATCATAAAATTTTTTTCCTCAAATTGCCCATCTTTTCATAGTACGGAATTGTAATTGCACTGTGAAGAACAACCTTTTAGTCAGATAATAGTTTCGATACAAGAAGTTGATCGACTGTAATTGTGCGCAGCGATGTTGGACAGCGTTGAGCGCTTGCACGCTGCTACGTTTTTATGCGTCTAATTTGTATTCGGTCCAAAGTAGGAGCTTTACGTTAAGTGATGAATGAAAGTAATGAAATGAGCCTTGCCGTCCGTCTGCCCTTTTACAACGTAAGCAAAAGCGTGCCAAGAACTCGTTTTCAGCGTAAGTTCAAGCGCCAAAGAGCCATGCGCATTCTCATTGAAGCCAATTGATTTTCTCGTTGGCATTCTTGTTGAAGCAAAGAAAAGACCCACTGACGTAGTTGCGGGTTCCCCCGCGATAATTTTATTTTCGATTGAAGTGTTGGGTTTCTTTTACTTTGCAAGTGCAGCTCGATTCTGAAAGTCAGAAACATAATTATCAATGGGTAAAGAAAGGGCGGATATATGTCGTAACTATTCCAGGTGTCTAATGATTGCTTGTCACCTTTATTCGCGTGAGCGCTATTCAAGTTTCTGATAGTTCAATCGCAATGGGTTCCCTTCAAAGCAGTAAAGATAGGTCATTAAATGCTCGCATTAATGAACGACCTTTTCTTCTACGTCCAATATGATATGTGAGCGTTTTTTAAATCTTCTGGCGTTGACGTAGGTTTGTTCGGGAAGTGTAGCGGCTGTACGCCAATCAGTCTAAGTACACAACTACGCCCCCTTGCATTTGAGAAATTTACAACAAGTTAAAACTTTCAATTATTCTTTTCTCTTCATGCACGCGTATCGTGTAATCATGTTCGCTTCATGAGCATCCGCCCTAACCGACAGTTGTTCTTTTGTTGTCTCTTCCATTTGACCTTATCAAAGTAGGCGTAATCTGCGCTATATATATATATGTATGTATAGAATGATTTGTGCTTTTATTTACCTCGCTTAGTGCTGAGCTTTGATTTTTTTGCGACTCTGATTTATAGACTTTTTTACGTCCTTTGATTGCTCGTGAAGTAGCTTTTTTTTGTACGCTCGTTATTCCTGATAATGAGGTCAACAAATTTAGAGAACGTGCCCATCGAGGTGACCGTAATGGGTAATGAAGCGTTCGGGTTTGATCAGTTGACTAGCCGCAACGGTATACTGTCGCGAAGACAATTTGTCACATTGGAATTCAAGACCAGAAAGTCCTCAGGAACTCTCTTTGTCTATGGCAACGAACAGGTAATATTGTGTACTATAGATAATAATTATGCACTATGAGTTATTTATTCGTCGTAGGAAAGCGTCTGTATATCGCTTTATCAGGGTGCTGTCGGTGTAGTGAGCAAGACGCGCGGTTCAGAGCAGGATGCTCGTGTTATGCCATTCAAATCGAGCTTCTCTGATCAGAAGCTCGGCTTCAGCGACGGCCATTGGCACCTTCTATCCTTTTCAAGAACGCTTAGTCAGGTAACAGTGAGGTTTTGCTCTTTCCTGCATTTGAGCAAGCAGACGACAGGTCGTTCACTTCGCAACATTCACGTAAATATGGTAATCTTTTGCAGCTCCAAGCAGGCATCCTGACCGCCACTGTAAGTACGGTAAATGTCTGCCTCGAGCACGTTCATATATACTCGTCTTGCTACGTCTAGCTATTATATCTTTCTCTATCGAGCCAGCTGAACTGCGTCTAATAGAAAGCCGCATGTCCATTTTGCGTAACGCTGTAAAGATGCCAGCTATTAGCGTACGGGTAGTTCAAATATTTCAGCTAATCTCCTACGCCTGCATAGCATGACAATTTGTTGCCTTCTTTGCCATTTTACCGTTGAGGCAGCAGCAAGGGTCTTCATAGTTTTATTATGAGGACCTTTGCAAATCATTGAGCGAGCTACGCAATGCCAATGCCAAGTAAGCATGTAGAATTGGATATTCGAAATTGCAGCCAATGGAAGGCAGTGCATGTAGAGACAGTTGAAATATAGGCAAGTCGAAATAGCACGTTACACCAAACTTTACATCGGTAGAAAGCGTTTGATGATAAACGAGCGCTTACGGAAGCGCGATGCTGCGTTTTTTTAAAAAATATTAGCTTCGCCTGTGTTATTAATAGTTAGTAGTTTTGATGAGGCGCCACCTTTGATCGCCATAGTAGGAATGATGGAAAGTTGGAACGGCATGCAAGCTGACAGAGAAAATTGTATCGCCAATTTTCAAGCTGTGCGCATGCCATCTCTTTCAGATCAACCTTACAGTCGACGACGTGTTCTCCAATGTCAGAGATATGGCAACCGAGCAGCTATTGCTCACGGAATTTGCCTTTGCCGGCGGGTCACCTCGATGGAACTTCACGGACCCGTACAATCGCCAACACAACTTTAGCGGATGCCTAAGAAAGGTTGCAACTTTGACGACCTATTCACCGTACGCTGTGATGATTGTATTCCTGTATGCAGGTTCGCTTTGAAGCCGATGGTAGAAGCATAGATTTAATCAAAGAATTGTCCGTACGCAACGGATTGTCGCGAGTTGTTGGTGACAACTTGGGTCGTTCTTGTCAGCGTTCGTTCTCTTCGGAAGCAGTCACCTTCCTTTCTTCGGACGGCTATTTAAATGCCACCGGTTGGCATGGAGGCATTTCCGGTCAGGTTGGGTTCCGCTTTAGAACCAAAGAACCCAACGGGTTGCTTCTGTACGTTGGTCCAGCAAAAGTTGGCAGCGGAAACTTTTTTGCCATCGAAATGTTTAACGGTCACCTTTACTTGTCGATCGATCTGGGCAGCGGTACGCTGCGCCTTCAGTTGGATCGCACACCGGTCAACGATGGTCACTGGCATACGGTGAACATTCACAGAAATGCTCGAACCGGAAGCAGCAGCGTTGACGATTGGCACGTTGATTTTTCAACGCCGGGAAAGGAGCGAACATTGGACACCGGTAAGTGGGCGTCCTATGTGAGCTTACAAAATGGGTTCGATTCCTGTATCTTTCCGCGAAGGCGCATTTATGCAAATTGGTGCGCTGCCTTGGAACAGCGTGAACGTATCTCCTTCGGTGTGGACTGCCACATTGCGCCAAGGATTCGTGGGTTGCATTAGAGACTTCACAATCGACGGCATTCTTTTGGACTTCGTCGGTTTATTGCCGAAGCTCAAAGAACCGCCGGTAGAGGTTGGATGCTACGATATGCTGCCGCAGTGTGGCGACTACGTGTGCCAAAATGATGGCCGGTGTGTTGAAAGTTGGAACAGCTACCGTTGCGACTGCACATCCGTGTTCTATTCCGGCGACCACTGCGAGCAGAGTACATTCAGTACCTATATGGCATTGTTCGTAATTTATTGAATTTTTCAGGCATGTTTATAGCCACATTTGGCAAAGATTCTGCTCTGGTAGTTCACTTCGCTTATACACGCCTTACGGAAGTTGATGATATACGACTGAAGTTTAATTCACGCAGTGCCAATGGTTTAATATTGATTGCATGCGATCAAACTATACAACATTGTATTGGCCTTCAGTTGGGCAACTGGCGATTGGAGTGCTTTATTGTTTCGCAAGGAATATTCCAGGTTGGTGCTCCATTTGTTGTCCACCAATGAATTTATGCTAAAAGGAGTATGGAAATCTAGTCCCGTTTTTTTTGTTGTAGGAAATGTTAGAATAAAACACAAAGCGACGAAATACGGAGCTTTTCTTGTCCCATTCCGAAGACGGGGCAAGAAAAGCCCTGAACGTTCCATGTTTCATCGTTTTGTACTTTTGACAATAAAGGACGAGATTAAGCCTCAACTACCATAATGAAGGTGCAAATACGTGTGCTAATAAAACAAGGTATTTAAATTTTAGCATATGCACTTGCCCTGACAAATTTTTGAACATACGTACCTGACGACTTACCGTACGATTTTAAATGTGAGCGTCACGTAGGTGATTTGGAATTTTTTCCTTAATTATTCTTGAAAAAATTAAAAACATAACCTGAGTCGCTTAACCGTAATCTGAAATGCTTACAATACTAATCATATTTTTCTTCCGATTGTCCAAAGCTAACCTAATTGTTAATAATAATAATAATAATAATAAGTGGAAGAGAACAGAGATGTGCGCTGCTTGTGGAGCTGCGTTCGTTTTCAAAAAATTAAAAACATAACCTGAGTCGCTTAACCGTAATCTGAAATGCTTACAATACTAATCATATTTTTCTTCCGATTGTCCAAAGCTAACCTAATTGTTAATAATAGTAATAATAATAATAAGTGGAAGAGAACAGAGATGTGCGCTGCTTGTGGAGCTGCGTTCGTTTTCAGAAAGTCCAGTGGAGCCATAGAGTGGAGGAGAACGAGTGGCAGGCTGTGAGCATCAGGCGAAGGCTGGACAAGGTTTACGCCGAAATTAACGGACGCAATTTGGAACCGAAAAGTATGCCTACTTTTTTCATAAGTTTAATGCTATAAGCAAGAAGCATAGCGCAGTTTTTGAAGTTGTGCCAATTACAAGCGGCCAGCTGCATTACGACTTCGTCAGCGTCGGCTGTATGCAGAATAGCTCAGCAAATGTTTCTTGGATTAGCAAAACTTATCCAGGCATTGATGGTGGCCGCTTTGTGGGATCCATAAGCGACCTGACCTTTGATGGCGTTGACCTGTTATACCTTGCATGGCGTCAAAAAATAGGCGACAAGTCCTTTTCGTCGAACGTAATTAGCTTCGTCAGCAAAAACGTGCAGTTCAGCGCCGATGAGGAATTGGTGACCACATTCTACAGTGGTGGTTATGCTCTTGTCGAAACCGCCAAGTCGGAAGCAGATACTGCCGAGGTGTTGCAAATATCTTTCTCTTTTCGAACCTCAAAAGCCGACTGCATTTTGTTGTATCGTCACGGGGATGAGCGAGTTGTTCAGCTATTAGAGTTACGTCGCGGCCAGCTTGGTTATCGCTTCAATTTGAACGATCCGCTGGAGGTGAGCGCACCTAAGAAATGGGATCATATTGGTTAGAGGCCTTTTCTAGGGGATATTCTCCAATTTGTCTTATTCATTGAATGATATGAATTGGCACAGTGTCCTCTTGAAGCATTACGATCACGGCGCGGCCGAAATAACCATTGACAACGTCACGACAAGTAGAACTTGGTCGAAAGGGGAATCTGAAGTTGTACGATACGATCGATTGTTTCGATTTGGCATCCCGTTGCCGGATGTTTTGGAAAGACTTCAGGCAAGCAGCCTGAAACCTGTGACTGGCTTCGAAGGTTGCATAATGTCCGTTAAAATTAATGGAGTGCCAAAAAGATTGCTAAGAGACTGCGTCTCTTTTGAATATCTTCACCAAGGATGCTCAGGTAAGAGCAGCGTCCTTTCAGCGGCTACCGTAGTTATTCAAATTTTAAATTTCTCTCCAGCGCAGTGCGAAGACGGAGAGGACTGTCTATCGATTAGCGAATGTTCCCTAGCCGGCGGTCACTCAAACTGTTTGAGCAACGGTGCGTTCTAAGCTTTCTAGGCGCGTTTCGTGTACCACCTTACCTTTTCATCTTAGCTACTGTTGCATATCGTTTTGGACCACAGCCTGGGGCCATCATATTCAAACTAGATAGCGCAAGCGATATGGGTGCACTTCCTGATCGTTTGGTCATCGGATTGGTGACCTATCAGCCAGATGCAGTCATCTTTCAGCTCGCTGATAAACCTGGCAACGAAAAGTTTCAGGTAGCACTTGTAAGTCAAATGCAGTTCTCCGGAAAAAGCACTGCCATAGTTGTACTGCTTTAAGGAAGAGGGTTATTGCGTAGTAACGTACAAAGACCGATTCAGCGAAAGTAGAGTAGAAGAGAAGACGGTGAAAATCAGTGATGGCTTCCATCATACGCTAAAGTTCCAGCGGGCTCAGCTGGATCTTTCCATAACAGTGGATTCCGGTGAATCTGTGGTTGAAAAAATGAAAGGTAGCATTCAGCCGAGTCAGTTTTAGTTTCCTGAATGCCTTCCGACTTAGGTCACTTAATAATGACGGATGCAGCACGTCCTGCTGGTCGGCTGTTGGTTTTTGGTGCTTCCATTGCAGACGCGAAGTCTAAAGGGAGAGTGAAACGCGCGGAGCAGTTTTCGCTGAGCAGTGCCTATTATGGCATAATGAATGACGTATCAGTGAATGAGATGCCCGTTTTGGAAATGACTGCAAAAGGCGATCCGCGTATATTGGTGATCGGCGATGTTAAACGGCACTATTTCAATTCAGTTCCTTCGGAGGATGTGAAGACGAAAACCAGTTTAGCCAGCGAAATTCCTGAGCAGAGCGACCGAGCATGGGAGGACCATCAGTTGGCAACGGTTTCCGATTGTCGGCTTGACGATATGCATTGATACTTTCTTTTGCTTCAGCATACCGCCATTACTGACAACGAGCTGCAAGACGAATTATTTATGTCTGGTGAAGGAGAAGGGCAGGCAACGGTCGCCTGCGATGACCTGTTGGATGACGAAGACTGCCGTTCAGATCCAAACGAAAATGGTTCGTTCATTATCATTTGCTTTCGTAGCATCGCATATACTGATTGCGCTGCGCATTTCAGAGTTGATTACGCCAATACTAAGTACAGTTGAATTATCGAATAGTGCCATTGAAAGCTCAAATGACTCCGCAAGTACAAGCACGGCAAGCGAGGCAGCTTTAGCCGTTGACAGCGTGTACGAAACTACCGAGGCAACATTTGGTCCCACTGGAAGTCAGGGGCCAACTTTGCACCACGTCACTTTATCCACACCCGCTTCATTCTCAGTTGATCAGATCGAACAACCAGTGTCCACGTCTAAGCCTGCGGAAAAGGAAGGGCTAGCAAAGGGCAGTTCCAGTCCAGTGGTTCCTTGGGTGTTTCCGCGAACAAGCGTTATAGCTGGCGTTTCGCTGGCGCTCATAGTTGCCGTAATTGCTATTGTCTTCTATGTATTCAAGTGCCGTCGAGATTCCTCCGCTTCGGACTCGTCCGAATACAAGAGCATCACTGCCGATGCTTATGATGAAAAAAATTCCAGGTCTGCTTTGCTCAGCGGTTGTTTCAGTAACGATACGGCCGGCATACGATATGGGGTTGACGAAAGCACTGAGGTGAGAAATGTTAAAGAATGGTATGTTTAGGCTGTACGCGTCAGGATAGGTGGGTTTGTTGCCTTATCAGTCCATCGACGATGATGTCACCGCTGATTCATTGCCTTACTGCATATGCTCCTATTAAATTTGTTTATATTAATATTTGTGCAAATGTTAGTAAGGACTTCATGTTGCCATTATTGCTATCAGTAAAGCGTAAAAGGATGTCATTTACTGTGACCGTTGTCCGACATAGGCAGTGTGCGTGCAAGCTCTCACGAATCTTTCCCCATTATCTTGCCGCCACTGGTCTGAGACTAAGTCGAAGCCAAAGCGCCACCCAGCTTCTTCTGTTATCATTTATCAGTTTACGCTGTTATCTTTTATGATGATCTGAGGAAGACGATTTCTAGTATTTGCCCGCCAGTCGCCTCAGCCTAAGCCGACTATAAAAGTAGGCAGCAAGCATACAAGGTAACAGCGTAGGTCGGATAACGCTTCGGCTTAGGCTTAGGCTCCGGTGATTGGCTGGCAAATACCGGAAACTTTCCTTCTTTGATCATTATGAAAGGTAACAGCGTAAAGTGATAAATAATATCAGTGGAAGCCAGATTGCGCTTTAGGTTCAACTTAGACGAGTGGCAGGCAGATAATGAGAAAAGCCCGTTTTCACAAATACGCTAAGAGCAGCAAAAGTTGTCTATCTGATGTGCAGGTAAGATTCTGTTCAAATTCATACGATACTGTTTGCAGAAGAGGATATGCGTTAAATCGTGAATGTAATCCTCAAATGCAGGGTTTAACTTCTTCTGCTTCCAGCGTCCTTTTTTAGTAAACGTAACGGGCACCTCACGGTACACGAAAGAACCACATAATTACAGTATGACTACGAAAACTATGCATTAGAAGTCATCCTTCCCGTTTGAAACTTTTGAGCCACTTCGCAGTTTTTGCCTCAGTATAGAATTGGCATTTTAAATTTGTATTTATGCAAGCTTTTCATGAGCTCTAAAGAAGTGCCGTTCGATCAAGAGGAGACTGGTAGTACGGTAGGACATAATATTGATAATTAAGTTCTAAGCGCAATGCTCAATATGACGATTGGCTTTTACGCCATTCATTGTGCTTTAATGCTGAAATTTTTTGAAAAATTAATTTTTTAGGGCGACTTTATGCTATGGGCACAAGTAATTCGCCGACCGCTGTTGCCTTTTCAAACTAAATTTGTAAAGGTGTTCATGATTACGGCAGCACGGTTAACCCTCTTTGGAATACTACCAGTGCAAGCAGCGTTTTAAAAGAAAGTAGTTTTATTGGCAAAGACGATACGGGGACAGAGCTTTCGATCGTTAGGCCCCGTACCACCGACATATTAGGTTAAACTGTTTGAAGAGAAACTCGCTCCAGGGAAACCACTGGCGCATAAGTGCTCAGACGAACGGTATATTCAAGGATAAAAGCTTTTTTGACCGCAGGGGCTCAAGGAACTATCGGGGAGTAATCGCTGCAAGTCACTTTACCTGACAATCTTTTGCAGTCGATTTTTGTAGATCAACGGAAAGAATGATTGTTTCTCTTATTAGCTGAATTCTTAAGCAGTAGATGTTCGGAGCGGGAGCTTGCTTGATTAAAGCTTGGTAGCAGCTTCTGCGTCCGAACTGTGCACCCCAATTTGTCATCACTGTCATGGTTTTGTTAGTAGAGAGGTTGATGACCGAGTTTCCAAAAGTTACTTAATGTAGATTGCTTAATAAAGGCTCGCCTGAACAACACTGGAAAGAGAGAGAGAGAATAAAATGAGACTGAGCTCTTGTAACCGAGAATTACATTTTTAAAGAAGTATACATTTAAAAGCCAATACATAAGATGCTGCACAATGCAAAAACAATACCAGCAGAAGTTTATTGTTTAAGAATACTATTCCAAACTCAGCACGAAGTCAATATCTGTGAAACGATTTGAAATAGTCCACGTAAGCTTCGCTATGCGTCTTCACTTCTCCACTGCTCGGCTGTACTATTATTTCACTTTCCATACTTTTGGAATTCCCAATCACGATTGTCCAACGGGCAGACGTGACGGGTTTTCAGCCATCGCGATATGCAGTGAAAATGAAATGCGTGATTGCAGACGCCCCAAGCGACGGTGCACTCCTCGGTTTGGCCAGTACCTTGAGCCGCTTGACATTCGATGCACAACTCCATAATGTGATTGCGGCAGACGGCGCAATTATCCACAGCGATGTCCCAAGCCCACATGGCTACCGCGTTCCACTTCTTTATTTGAAAACGCGGTTTTGGCGGTACCGCGTCCTCGGGTGGCGCCTGCTCGGATTCGGAGTCTACGTCCATTTTTTCGCTTGTCGAAGGCTACAAAAGATTTGATGTTACTTTGTCGTGCAAGCCTGAAACGCTACCTCGCCCATGATCAATCACCGCAGCACACAAAACGACAACAAGATCAACACAACCGTAAGGGAAGTAAACTTAATGGTCAACTTAATGATTTGCAAGTTACATCATTGTTAGATCGTAAAGCTAAGCAGACGCAACTATTTCGAGTGCAAACTAAACAACCAAGCGTGTCCACTGCGCGTATACAAACGCGGCGGAAACATTGCTTGTCGCAATAGGAGCCCAAATATTCAATACTTTAAAACTAGGAAGCGAAAAGTACAATGCGTTCAGGCCACTCAAACTGGTACTGAATGTCGAACTTCAATCTCAACAGTTCTGTTCAAAATTGACTCTCCTTAGGTTAATGGGCAAATTTACACTGTTAGCAGCAGTGATTCAAATTAGCCTTCTTGCAGTTCACCAGCTCGGACGAAGGTACAGTAGGTTACTGTAGTTTCATTTTGACAGTATTGACTTGTACAAGTTTATAGCTCTCAGTCCGCCTTATGGAAGTCCCAATAAGGATCGAGCGTCAAATTTATTCAATGTCCTTAGCGATAAGCAAAAAATTCACTCTATGAAAACCAGTGGCAACGAGAACCACAACTCGCAAAAGTTTGCAGCTGCACAGCAGAACTTCCACTGATGTAAATGATGAGCGGCAGATCGCATTTGCATACCGCGTCTCAACGCATGCGTATAATGCCAGCTTCTGCCAGCTTGGCAATTTTGCCAGCAATGACCGGGTTCTTTAAATGCCTGCAAATAAACAAAAACAATCCGCTACTAATATCTCAACAAACTTCACAAAAGCTATCCGTACTCTCGAACCGCATTTGGGTCTTTTGTCATTTGTTCCAATATGCACATCATTGCGGGATCTGCCAAAATCTCGCGCACTTCCGGATTTTCCATTGCCCTTTTGCGCATCTCTTCGGGATTCTCCTCGAACGCATTCATTGCTTCGTACAAGCCGGTACGAGCTTCCTGCAAAGTCAAAGGTCAAACTCCAAAAATGGAAACAACAGGTTAGGCAACAATACTTCGTTATTCGGATCAATCTTCATGGCTTCTTCGTACGCGCTCATTGCTCGCGATGGCTGCTTCATGGCCATCAGAGCTGCTCCCTTACGTAAGTGACCTTTGAGGAATTTGGGATCCAATGAAATGCAGGAATCGCAATCAGCCAATGCCATTTCAAATTCCATTAGCTTTGTATAGCAAGCCGCTCGATTGCTGAATAATACGGCGTCCGATGGATTACGACGGATCGCTTCCGTGTAGTGCTTGATCGCTTCTGGATATTTTCCTGAAAATGGCTAACTAAGAATTGTCTTCAATGGGACACTTGCAAAACAGACCCTCTTTAAAGCAGTCGTTTCCTTTTTGCTTTTCCGCAAGAGAAAGCTCCGGATTGTAATAAGCACTTTTTTCTTGTTCCTTGACAATCCGCTCCACCTCTTGACGACGCTTTACCACATCCGGGTCACGATGCTCAGACAAAGATTTGTCATAGAAGCTCAATGCCTCCTTAAACTTTTCTTCTTTCGTATACGCAAGGGCCATTCTTGCATAAGCTCTGAAACGAACCCGCACTACAAAAAACTGCGCCATGTTGTTGTAGTGTTACTCACTTTCCTATTAGCTTAAAGTCGGCCCTGCATTCACGTCCCACCTCCACAGCCTTTTCACATGTCTTGATGCACATATCGTAATCCTTCTGTTCGAAATATACAGCTGAAAGGAATGCACACCTAACTATTACGCATAATTACACAAAAAGAACAAAGTCGTCATTGCAAGGTCACCCTAACTTGCAGTCAATGGTAAAAGATGGACAAATGCTCCTACGTAGCCTTTTCCTAAAGCTGTTAGGCAGATAGGAGCCATTGCAAAACAAGTAAGGAGCCCGAAACAATACCGCTGGAAGCTATGTTCGCTATTGCCAGAAAAGGAAACGATGACTCACCAGCCTTGTTGTTGTAGTACGTAATGTTTTCTGGATCCAATTCAATAGCTTTATCATAGTGCGCATGCGCTTTGGCAAAGTCCTTCTGACGATAGGCTTGATTACCCAAGTCCTTTTCCTTCATTGCCTGCAAGATCAGAATTGGAATTGAACGGATTCCATATCCATCATCATCGTACCATCTTTGACTGGTCAGAAACGTCAGGCTGCGCTTCCTTTTCGGTGCTGGGCTTGCTGTCACCGGTTTCCTTCCAATCATTTACCGGATTGTCGAATCCGGCAACGCTCAACAACAATTGTAGCTTGTTCAGCATTTCCGTGTCGCCATAGCTAAACGGATACGCAACTTGGACTGACCTTGAAATAATCGAACTCTAAAGCACCTTTCCGGATCATTCAGAGCTTTTAAGAATTTCTCGTCTTTCAACAAGTGACGAGTACGAGGGTCGCTGGAAAGTTTTGCAAGATAGACTGGATTTGACAACAATGTTTGGAATGGGTCTTAAAAGATGATAGCGCAATTATGCGAAGCCCAAAATGTTCGAACTAACTCTGAAGATAACTTTCTTCAGCCTTGATGCCTTGCTTAAGCAGCTCACTGTTCGGGTCGTACTTTAGACCTTCGTCGTAACTTTGTTTTGCTTCCATGTGGCGACCTAACAAAGAAAGGGCGGCTCCTTTTCGAGAGTAGCCCTAAGTGGTAATCTAGTGGTGCTACAAAGCAAAAAAAGACCAAAGCCTATACCTTTGCCCAGTCTTTCTTTAGGCTAATAGTCTTTTCCGCATCGGTCAATGCCGACTCGTATTTACCAGCCTTGGCATAGGCCGCCGAACGATTGCTATAAAGCACGTGATTTGATGGCTCCTTTTCAATAGCTTTCGAGTAAAATTCTATAGCTTCTTCAAACTTCCCCTCGGCAAGAGCCATGTTGCCGTATTCTTTCAAACTGTCTGCATCCTGAAGCAAGATAACAACGTATTACCGAGTATTTCAATGGCGCACTCACCATTCTGAAGCTTTACTAGCAATCAATTCAAGATATGCGTCGAATCGCCGACACTGGAACAAATTAAACGGGAACGAAGAAGTTACAGTGTCGCAAAGAATTTCTACAAAAGTTCGTACCTGATTTTCTTAAATTCACTGAAATTTCGCGAATTTCTTGCCCCGTACATGCTTTATCTTGCACCTAAGTGTTCTATCTATTTTTTGCCTTGTCAAATTTTTGATGTATATTATTGTCGGCTTTGTCTTTAAGCGTTTCGTTTAACTACGTACATGACATTCATTAATTAGTAACCGTACACTAAGTAAAGGTTTTAATTATTATGTAATATTTTTTGGTTAAATAATAAGCTTGAGATGCCTTTAGAAAAGGATTTTGTTTAGTAGAGGCAGGTATCGGGCGAATTAAAACAACCGCTGACTCAAGAACAGTGGGATTACTGTACAATTCCAAGAATGGAATTAAATCAACGAATTTAACGTCGCGACGCGCTCTGCCAAAACAAAACACCACCAAAACAAATAACAGGCAGAACAGGGTGTACTTGGAGGAAGAAATTGTTGCTTTTCATACTTGGACGGGCAAAAGTTCAAGCTAACTTTCGTGAACTCCAGTCGGTGTATTCCACCGCCATTACCGAACTCAATCGTGACGGGGGACACGTTTCCGTGCTACTAGTGACCTACCTCAATTATTTACTGGTAAAACGTTGACTGTGTAGAAAGTTTCGGGGTGCAGTTTGTCCATTGTAATATTTATGACAACCTGTGATGGCATTACTATTGAGCGGTTGTGCCAAGGTCATTTATTCTTCGGTAGAACCCTTGCGCAACGATGAGCTAGCTGTCTTGTTCATTGACTGCCGTCAGCAATGGGAGAATAATGGTACACAGTCATGTATACCTTTGCTTTCTCGTTTCGCTGTTCACTATTATTTGCTTGGTTCCTCTTCCTGACCATTCCACGTCACATGGAAGCTTGCGGAACATTTAGTTCAGGTATGCGAATAACCATTCGACAGCCTTTTAAATTTCATTTCTGCTAAAGCAAGGAAAAGCAAATATCGCATCACAGCACTTTTCGACTCCCCGCTTCCAAGCAGGCAAAAAGCGCAGATAGAAAATCTGGTGCGTTTTATTCGCTTCACTTGGACAATATTTAAGCATTGCGTTTAAGTTGAGCGCTCTCAAGACAAAGCCAATAGAAACAAGTTCGCCGGAACGAACTATCGAAATAGTGGACCACAGTTATCCAAATGCGTAAGTTTCTTAACATAAGACATTATACCAGCCAGAAAGGATGTCCGAAATTATGTTTACCATTTTCAGGAGAATGGCTGATTGCAGCATACGAATCAAAGGTCCTTCCCTGGGAACTAGCGAAATGGTCCATGTACAAGAGGTCATACGCTCTCAGATAAACATTCTGGTTCGACCAAACACCGTGAGCGCAGTCCAAGTCACCCCCGAATAGGTTACCGCCTTGTCATCCGTCATGCAGTGGGCACTACGGCCGAGTGAAACAACATTGTTTTATTGGTGTACAATTTGTCAGTAAACGAGTGATCGTTGATAATAATAAAATTATGTCAGCCAGAATGCGCTGTCTAACGTTCCGAGTCCCAATTTATAATTAGCCATCTTGTTCGGAAGACAAAGTCAATCTGTACGTTGCCTGCATACTTAATAACGGCTTACTGTATTTTGAGGGGGAAAGCATTATTGGACTTTTAGCATTTTTTAACAAAAAGTCAAGCCAAGTGGGCCTTTTGTATCATGCCTTTTACCGTGCCACTGCGTTTTGGCCATTCGCAAGGAATAACAAGCATTTGCGTCAGTGAAAAATTGAAGTAACGTTTATTTGCTGTTATGCTAGTATTGAGGTCTTCATCCGATAGACGCATTGTTACTGGTGGAGAGGATGGTCAGTTACGCTTTTGGGAGAACTTCGAAGATAATATTCCTCAAACATACGACGTTGCTGATGAAGTGACCGCTGTCGCCATCTATGCATGTTTCACCTTGCTTTGATTACCATGATTTCATGTTATTCTTTTCGCTAGGGCGACACTGTTCTTGTAGCGACGGAAAAAGGTGTCGTGAATGCTCACGAGTCGGCAACAGGTAAATTTGATTCGACAGTGACACGTTTCTCCTTACCAATTACCCATATGGTGGTTAGCAAAAGTGGCCATCTTCTGGTAGCTTCTAGGTAAGTCACGATTGTGAAGTCGTTCGACCTCTTGAATTGGCGCCCGTTCAGTGACTTTGAGGTCAGATGGATCTCATTGCATGATAAAACGTTCCAACGGTTGGATGGCCATGAGGCACCCGTTTTCAGCGTTTCCGTGGATCCCTTTACCGTATTCGCGTCTACCGCGTGCGCTGATGGTTACCTGCGAATCTGGCAGCTTTCGGATGTATCTTGCATTAAAACGCTTCGCATCTTTCCGAAAGTAAATGAATTCAGGTAGCGTCTGTTTACTCAGTTTCCCTTTTTTGAATCTGCTGTTCCTTCCTTAGGCTGACTTATCCGTTAGCTAGAATGGATTGGTTTCCAAACCTTGGCAACGTAACCTTTTGTTCTTTGTTAATCAACGCTCGAATAGCCCTGAAATTAAGGTATTGGCGGTGCCTACGGGCAGGGAAGTGCAAATTTACGACAGGAACGAATGGTTGCTTCTAAAAAGTTACAAAGTTGAAGATTCGGATGTGGGAACGACGAGTGAATTAATCTGTGCTGTAGGTTTTGTTATACCCTTTTTAGGCTAGCATCTGTTGTTACGATTCCACTGGCGCTAGGCTGGCAGCGGCCTGCATGAACGGTTCCATTTTTGTATGGGAGACAGGATCGGACACTTTGATTTTCAGGTACGATCAGCTACCGTCTCCCGAATTGAACATTCTAAATTCCGCTTGTAATCAGAGACGTCCATCCAAAAGGCAGAGCTTTATGCGCGCTGTTTTGGAATCCTTTCAAATGCGGCCAACTGCTTCTTGCCGACGTGAACGGCTTTGTAGGCGGTTTCCAAAGCATTGACGCAACGGAAATACCAGTGGACAACGTCCCTTCTGTATTTTCCAACGAACAAGAGGTCGCAGTTAGCCACGAGTTGCCGCTTATATCGGACGATGAGAATTCTACAGGTCACTTGATTTCCTCAATTTTCATAAGAGAAGCAAATTTGAATAACTGCAGACTTTGATATATCGAAAATCAAAAGCACATATTCAGCTAAGTTAAACGACCTTACGGATGCGGCTGCAGACAGCCAGCTGACGATAGAGAAGCTTGGTTTATTGCTGAAAAACTGGCAGTCTTCATTGTTGCCTAAACCGTTCAATCCCGGCTCGACGCCTCTTGCTCATGGTGAGCATTATATGGTAAACACGTTTAGCATTTTTATAAAGTCTAGTCTCGTTAAATCCATTATATCCGTCTAGAAATGGAACAGAGTTGGCACGATAAGGCATTACGTGAGCCGAGAAATGGGCAATGTCATAGACGTTGAATTTCACAACGTATCCGTTCATCATGCACTGCATTTCCAGAATGAGGTATCCAAGTATTCCATTGGTGACCTGTCAGATGAAGCAGTCGCTTTTGCTTCATACGAAGACGAAAATTCGGGAAGGTGGTCCTTTAGTCGCTAAGTGACGTCCCCTCCTAATTGCATTAGTTTGTTTAGTCAGGTATACATTTCCTACTTTGCCTCCTGGGATTCCCCTAAGGAATGGTACATAGATGTTCCTTTCGGAGAGAGCGTGCAGGTTGGTTGACATTGATGACGAACTTTCAAACGAGCACAGTAGCCTTATTTGGACAGTGCCTCTGTCTGGGAAAAGGTTGGGTCGCTTTCACTACCAGCAGTCGTCTGCTGAGGGTGTATACCCTTTCTGGCGTGTTTGTATGGATAAGTACGATAGAGAATTCGGTAGTGGCAATGTCGGCTCGTGGATCGCGATTGTTTTTGGTCTACCACGACGGAATGGGTAAGGCTGCGTATGCGTCATAAAAATGCATGTGATTATTTAGCTTTGAACGGAGATGTGCGACTTTGCTATTGCGCATACATGTTCGACGAAGAGTCCTCCTTTTATGGCGTCGTTGCCAACACATCACAAAACAATAGCGTACCATTAAGCGCGGGCGCTTCCCTTAAGTGGTTATGGTATGATTCGATGCAAAACGTTTGCAATATGATCGCTATAGTACCTTCATAATAGCGTCACTGAGTTGGGGACGTTCTGTACAGCCGATTCGTTTGGTACTGTTAGAATTCTTGTCAATGGTGCTTGGATACCGGTCTGCACTCTGAATGACCCGGTAATCCGTATATACAACTCGAAGAATGGTTCCAACTATGGGTTTGCAGGATAAAATAGATCAAGAGTATCTGTGGCCAGTTGATTTGCAGGAGGAAACATCAAAGATTCTATGCGTATGCTGTAAGCGATCGAAAGTTCCATCTGTGATGCCAAAACCCGCTATGGTTTACGTTTCCTGGAAAATTCCAACCTGCGACGTGTCGCACATGAAGGGGGATAGCGGTGAACTCGCGCTTGTGACAAATATTAAGGGACAGCTATTCCGTCATACAAACTTGACGCCTAATGGGAGCAGTTTGAAAGAAGTTGGAATCGATAGAAGTAGCCTTCGTTCTCTCCTGAAAACATTTGCGGTAAGATTATGAAGTGCAATAATTTGTTTTCAAGCTAAAGTGCTTAAATTTAGATAGCATGCAAGGCTGAAAACTACGAATATGCTTTAGACGTCGCGTCCCTTTCGACTACGGAATCTAACCTGAGAGTTTTCCTACGGTAGCTACCGTAATTCAAAAATTCAATTTTTTCATTCTGACATGGAGACATTTTCAGTTATGCCTGCGAGAACGACTGTAATGTTTTAGCGGAAAAGTTAGAGTCGCTTCGAAAGGAAAGGTATGACAAAGAAGCTGAACTGTCCCAGTCCTTTCAAAGATCGGAAGTAGAACTACCTAAGCTATCATTATCCTTGAAATATAAAAACAAGGCTCACACGGTGGAGAGGGAGGAGGACGAGCAGGTGGAAGAGGAGACAACCAGCCGGCTGAGCTTAAGTTTTGCGTTATCGCCTGACAGAAGTGCGTATACAGACGATTTACTGTCAGCAACGAGCACCCCCTCAGTCGGCGGTTGCTTTGGCGACTTGCCAACACCATCTCCCGGGAAACCTTATAATCCATTTAAAGTAAGATTGTTTCGCTTTCTCGCAGCGTGGCATATCACTTTGCAGAAACGGAAAAAAGTGAAGGAGACGGAACTGTCGAATGCGAGAAGCGTATTCGACTTTGAGACACCAAAAAAGCAGCGCCCAACTGCCGACCAAGCGTCCCAACAGCAAAATGTGATAATTTCACGTATGGGTAATTTGCTTATGTCGGATGTTTAGGCCAAGAAACGAGAGAAAGCCGAATTTCGAACGCTTGACGCGTTGTTCAAGTCAACAACCTCTACGCAAGCGACGACCGGCAGCATCAGCGAAGCATCGCAGGATTTGTTCCCAAATATGGTTTGCAGAGATGCGTCAGCTGCCGAGAAAGAGTAATATTATTAATTCATAATTCATTTGGGTGCACAGAGCAGCTTCTATAGGGAAGTTCCTCCCTTTGAAACTTGGTTTGCCGAAAATAGGGAAGTGATCGTTCGAGACTTTTCCGGCAACAGTACGGACGATAAGGCGCTAATTAAATTTGCATTGAGCCAATATCGCCAAGCGAATAAGGTATGCAAAGTTAAAATGTTCAGCCATTTTTTTAAAGAATATTCATTTTTTGCAGCAAGCCAACTTACGATGATTCAATCAGTTGGCCAATTCAAATAGCTACAAAAGATAATCAAGTAGCAAAGGGTAATTTCTTGCGAGCCAATTTCCTCTCCTTCCTTTCCAAGTACTTTTGCAACTTGCCTTTTGCCTTTAGTTTAGCCATTCTTTTCTGCTTTGCCTCTTCCTTGAGTAGAGCTACGAACGCGTAACAGTGAGCTAAGCGAAAAGCTTAAATCATCAATCCATACCTTTCTTTATGTAATAGGGTCTTTTGCCCTCCCTTAGACGTTTCATATTTTCCTTTCGCAAACTGACTATCCTCTTGTGCTGTTCTTCCAAAGCTTCCTCGGACTTGACTTGATTTCTCTATATTCTCTCCTGTGAAAATAACGTTTACAGGGGGTCAACATACCATTCGCGAGAGGAGGTCTTTCATTTGTTCTTTTTTGTCTGCATCTTTTTCTTTCTTTAGTTCTTTCTCTATAAGCTTTATGTTCAAATAAGCGAAATATGTTCCAGTGCGCAGTCATACTGAAATCTCCTCTTTTCGCATGTCGGAAAGGAAAGCGTATTGCTGCTTGAAGTAGCTCCGCCTGAATGGTGCAATCGAGTCATCAAAGCGAGGATCCCTGCGCGTCTACAACTGTTCTGCCTGATGCTTATAGTAAAAGGTTCGACAGTCAGAAGAACCTGCTTCTGTTGTTTAGACGATGTCGGGTGCGGGATCCATTTCGACGGCAGTTCTTGAGGGCTGTAGACATGGCATACTTAAAGAGAATACAGTTAAAGCACCTTACGCATCGCGGTCTCTTCGCTTCTTAGGAAATTGTTTTTTCGGGCGATACATCGGAGAATCTTTTTCAGCAGCCGATTCCCACTCGTCTTGAAGCCGCAGCAGCTCTTCCATTGGCAGATTGCTGTAATCCCGTGATCCACTTGCCTGAAGCAGTTGTTCAAAGTTTACGCTGACAGCGACTAGTTTTACTGACCATTTTGGCAATTTGTACTTCAAGCTAGATTCAACAATATAGAATTGTTCAAAAATCAATGTTCATACTTTGAAACATTGAAAAGTCAAGAAAAATGAAATCAAAGTACCGTTTTTCAATATGAAAAGCAAGTTCATCTACAGTATACCATGTAGATCGTCAGAAGTGCGTCGCATTTCGAATTCTGGAAAGTCGGAATGAAGAGTTTGCGAGATCGCAAGCGAACATTAACCGTAATTGCGCAATGCGAGCACACGATCATAATATAGTCAGTTGTATCGCGTTGTTTACATTATTACGCAATGAAAATAGGCGTGAACTAACTTGTGGCTTGGTTTAAATGGCTGTAGCTTTTTTCGACATTTCGTGTAGTCACGCATGCTGTAATACGCACGTTCGTTCGCTACCGTTGCAGTGGTACTTGCCTTTCACTTAGGGCATACGGTGACTGCTAAGTTTCCTTATTGTTAAAAGTTGTTCATAGCCGTTTTATCGAGCTTTGCTCGTTTTTGCTGAATTAGACTCGTCGGGTGAGTAACATTGAGTTTTAGTTTGCTAGCACTAACGTCGCTTATTGCTCGTAGTTTGGTAGTACTACAGGTATGATTCATGCCACAGAAGTATGCATGTTTCTCAGGAATGTGAATTGGCCCTTTGTGTTTCGCTCGCTTTTCTCAAATCAATATGTTGATTACAACTAGCAAAGCTTTCCATCTTGCCGCTAAAACTTTTCGTTTTTCTCTTCCGCCCTTTAAGTTGTAGGCAGTTTGAAGATACGAACGATGTACGTCTTTAATCCGTACTTACTATTCGCGCTTGCCCGTGCTGATTCATCAGCAGCTGTTAAATACCACATTCTGTAAGTAGTTTGGCAACCGTTCGTAGAGCGGTTTGTATTTTAATAATTAACGCGAAAACAATAACATCAGGCCGTTTAGTACGTTGCAACGAAAGTAAATGTAAAGTTATTCCGGTAGATATGCATTTTTTCCTCTTCAGAAGGTTCTAGGACGTTTGCTCACTTTTGTCAAAGCATTTTTGTCTTCGACTTGTTTATTGCGATTCGTTACTAACCGTTTGAGCCGGCGCTATATGGTTATCTTCATGAAAGAATAGGGGCTCCTTCCATCCCTGTTGCTAGCATTGCCTCACCATCATTAGGGGCTCCGTCAACTTCTGCCCTCCGTGCAGAAGATGTTGCGTGCTGACTTCACCAGTCAAGGCGACTTGTAGCAACTGCCTGACGAGTTAGTCTGCTTGACTGACTTATTGAACTTTAAACAAGTTTAACGTGACTCTGCATTGGAATGACTTTGTGCTTGAGCATCATTTTAAACCGTTCGCCTTCCCAATAACAAACACTTTAGTCGTACGGTAGTGATCGTTGCGTTACGATCAATTGTTCAGCGTGTACAGTAAGGCACGCAGTCTTTTACCGTAAAACAAAACTGTTAGTTCATCTTTCCTTTTTTACACGGTTTCTGACCTGTTGTAGAACACAAGAGAAGCATGTGGGGGGGTTGATATTGCGTAACTATCAGGGAAACAAAAATGCCACAGTCTCAGTAAATGATAGTTAGGTAGTCCGCTACAGTAAGAAGGGAAAATTTGAAATTCTTCGAACCTGTTAAAGAAAATTGCGCCTTTTTGTTTTATCTACGCGATAACTTACTTGTTCGGCAAATAAATAATGCGCGGGAGATTTATTACACAGTCAAACAGGGCCCCTTGTATCAATATTTGATTGATGAAGTTTTATTATTTCTTGAAGCGGTTTGATTAGCGATCAGTGCACTGTATTGTTAAAAAGTAACACTAGTAAGCGTGGGGAGTGTCGCGTTGGGCAGTAATGCCCCTCGTTCCGTCCTCCTATTAAATTTTTTTGGCTTTCATACTGTATACTGACAATTCCATTTCAAGGCAGTCACAATGCTCAACCAGTCGGACCGTAAGGCAGAGTTGGAGCGGAAGAAGGCCAAGCTGGCGGCTATTCGGGAAGAGAAAAAGAGAAAAGAGGAAGAACGAAGGAAGCATAATGCCGAAGCATCATTCAACGATGACGTTGAATCTGGCGCCATATGTATTGCACACTTTCGTCTTTATCCGTTGCGTCTAATGCTCATTTGCTTTGTAAAGGCAGTCGCAACCTTCGAGAGGAAGCGGACAAAATATTGACCGAACTTGGCATTGCTCCAGTTTCCGATGGATTGCCCTTATCCACTTCGGCAGACGAGAGCGTCTTAAAGAGTGCCGAATTGGGCAGCGAGGCTGCTAGAAGGGATACCGGTGTGATCGCACCTACGGATGCTCCAAAGCGACCCGTAGAATTGCAAGCAACCGAACCGGTTGTCATCAGCATATCACCAAGGCAACAGGTGAGCAGCTCTCGTTACCAAAGATGGCATTTATACGCTTTGTGTATTATATACGCGTTTAGATAACGTATTGCAAATCGACGCAGACGATAGCTGATCAAAGCGAAAAAGAATTGACCGCAATGCATATGTACGAATGGGACGACGAATTTGGAGGTGGCACTCACCACGGCCGGTCGGTTTCGGTCAGTTCGCCAGAAGAGGTATTCGATATGGACTCAACTCCGGCTCATATCATTGCTGGCATATTGCCGCACGTAGAACTGATTAAACCTACCGAGGTACCCTTTTTGTAAGCTATTGCACCCTGTCGGTGATGCAACAGGTGCTCGGTTGTCTTGTGCAGTATAGTTGGCCAGGCCTTAGTGCTAACATTTAGTAGTCATCATTTTACGTAGAAGGGTAGAGCTTCGGTGCTTTGCCTGAAAAACCAAACAAACATCTATCCCCACGCAAACCGCAGATATATATATCCGCATCTGCTCTATCAATGACTTGGCGGCGGATGCATCCAGTCCTTGTATGTGCCTGCGCGCGATGTATTACATTGACTTGTGAAGCTTTTTTGTTGCCTACAGTTTCCTTTACGAGAATGTACGGTTGCTAGGTAGCATGTGAGTACACGTAGAATATTCTCTTTCTTGCCAAGCAGCTTATTTGACCATTTTCACTTAGGTACCAAAAGGGGGAAAAGCCAGTGAAACAGTGAATGCTCCTGCTGCACCCGTGCCGGAGCTGACTGAAGAGGAGAAGCAAAGCTTCCTAAGTAGCGAAGAGTTGCAGTCGTTCTTGGTTCGCGCCAGCAGAGTGGTCGAACGAGCCATTGCCGAAAAGGTTGCTTGTCGCCACCCATCTTTACATCCCCCCTTTGATGTGGTCGCTTTCAGGATGACGTCTTTGCCGACTATGGTCGCGGTATTGAACAGGACAAGTTGGATACTAGCGTAAAGCTGTCCTTAAATCGTTGTTTCTACAACGAGTCTCTGCTGCGCGGTCGTTGCGTCAATTGCATAGACTTCAGTGTCCAATATCCCGAATTGATGGCCGTTGCCTACGACGGCAATCCCGACGCTATGAACGATCCTGTCGGTTTGGTGACCGTATGGAATGGAAAGTTCAAAAAGAACACGCCCGAATATTGTTTCCACAGTCAGTCGAGAGTGTTGTCGCTTACTTGGGCCAAATTCCATCCCAATCTGCTCGTCGCTGGTACGTACAGCGGCCAAATTTGCCTTTGGGATATGAGGCAGAGCAAGCGGACGCCAATACAAAAGAGTGCCCTATCCACACCGGCTCATACGCATCCAATATATTGCTTGGAGGTGGTCGGTAATTAGCATACGACGTCACATTTCGCCAAGTTGCAATGTTCGAACTTTTAATTGTTGTTTAGGTTCGGCAAATGCGCATAACGTTGTCTCCGTATCGACGGACGGCAAATTGTGTTCGTGGAGTCTGGAAATGCTGTCGCAACCGCAGGAAACGTTGGATCTTCAATTGAAGCAAAGCAAACAAGTGGGCGCCTATTGTATGCGATTCGCGCCCAATGACGTCAACAATTTCTTCATTGGAAGCGACGATGGTTGCGTCTACGCCGGATGCCGGCACGGCAACAAAGCAGGCATAACCGACGTGTACGAGGGACATTCGGGCACAACTGCCGGTATGGATATTCACGCGGCAACAGGTCCAATCGACTTTAGCAACTTAATGCTTACCTGTTCTTTCGACTGGACCGTTAAGCTTTGGAACACAAAGGTAAAAGGAGAAAAACCAGTCCGATGTGCCCTATATTTAAATATTGTCCTTTTTTGTAAAAGGAACTGAAACCATTGTATTCGTTCGAAAACAATAGCGACTACGTGTTTGACGTTGCTTGGTCGCCTGCACATCCGGCATTGTTCGCTTCGGTTGACGGTACCGGCAAGTTGGAACTTTGGCATTTGAATCAGGATACCGAATTGCCGGTTGCGTCGTTGACGGTCGAAGGTGGCGCCGCCTTGAAGTCGCTCGTATGGGCTCGTTCAGGCATGCAAATAGTTGTTGGCGGTGACGATGGCAAAGTGTGGGCGTACGACGTCAACGAGCAATTGGCCGTTCCAACTCCGAACGAGTGGAGTCTATTGTCGAAAACGTTGTACGAATTGAAGCAGAATGAAATGGAAGCGGAAGAGCTAAACGCCACGTTGAATTTCCGTTAGCCTTCGTTTTGCTGCTGACATATGTGTGCCTCTATTCGGTTTCGGTGCTTCACATCGGCTATGTCCGCTGTTTCACTTTGCTTTAGGTAGAGGTAGGTCCGACTTGCTTGAAACGATTTGCTCTACTCACTTCCAAGTGACCAACAGCTACTGGTCGTTTTATTCCTTTCTACTGTGTTGTTCATCAAAATAGGCGACTCGTTGCCGCCAGTGCTCGTCGTCGTTGCATTTTTAATGGTACAAACACTGATGATCATCTCGCACGTTTTGTTGATTGCCCTTTCGCGGGTTAAAGGTACGATTTGGTCGAAATGGCGCCGCTTAGCTTGACAACAGTTCAGATACAACAAGCAGTATGCTATGTCCGCGAGCCCCATCCACGGTTACTTCAGATCTTGTCAACCGTTGCTGGACAGACGACCAATGTCCCGTTGGTATGATATGTTGCGAAACGGCTGTTGGCAAAGTGTGCATGCGTGCAACATACAAGTTCGGTAATGCTAGCAGAATACGTGAGCATTAGAAATGAGAAACAGAGCTGTGCTGTGGTTACAGGATTTTGTCCCGACGGCAGCGCACCCATGAAATCATGCCTCAATAACATGGAATGCGAACCGAACTCCCAATGCATCTGGTATGGTTGCTGCCCGCATTCAAAAGATGGATATTGTCCCACCAGTGTACTATACTATCCATCCCCTGAAAACAGGGAAGACAGATGTAGATATGACTACGACTGTAGCGGCGCGCACAAGTGCTGCTTGATCGAAGTTGGCTTTCGTTGCGTACAGCCTTTGCTGGATGCTCGAGGTGAGATCGGGAGACTTGCAGTCATTTTCCAAAAATGGCGAAACTTTCGCTGCTATTCAGCAATAACACAAAGCTAACAGAAAAGATCCGGTTTGAACCGGTGCATTGTTGTTCAACTTTCAACTGCATTTCCGCTTAAGCGAATGCAGTCTGCACAATTAGTATATAATACAGTAATATGTACGTTTTCACTTTAACCTTATTATTACTACAGTAATTTATATTAGTTTTCAAAGCAGCAAAGCCCATCTCTGCATCGTACAAGTGCATATAGTTTCTACGAATAGACCGACCGCTACAGAAAAAGCAAATATTTCAGAAAAGTTTGGAACGTGCCCCTCTTCAACTGTGAATTTACCCTTACATGGAAATCAAATGTGCTCTGCTGATATAGAA
The DNA here is from genome assembly GCA_000797535.1 of Trichuris suis. Classification (NCBI taxonomy): domain Eukaryota; kingdom Metazoa; phylum Nematoda; class Enoplea; order Trichinellida; family Trichuridae; genus Trichuris; species Trichuris suis. Next base: position 104,229 of record KN538417.1, read on the forward strand.
TGTGCCGGCAATATGAAATGCTGTCTAACCTTGACTGGAAGAATGTGCGTTGAGCCGCAAAGGATCTCTCTCTCTCTCTTCTGATGATCAACGTTAAGTCGATACAAGTGGTCGAATAACATTGACGCCCCCATTTGATGACACACAGTCGTTATTGCGAAAAGAACGGCGGCGTTTATGAATTGAGAATTTCCAAAACTCTCATTGATAGAAGGATATGTGTATTAAAAGAAATTATCTTCTACTCAATGGTACACTCGCCACCAACTGCTGTCAGTTGTTCTTTCAGTTTCTGCGCCTCAGGTTCGCCTAAGTCTTCTCGAACTGTTTGAGGTAGACTTTCCACAAACTTCTTTGCCTTAAAAGCGAAAGCAATGCTAATTTCACATAAGAGAGCGGAAAACTGACCTGCACCAAATTTAAACCCGGCACAAGCGCTTTGACCTCCTTGATCAAAGCTATTTTCTTCGTTTCGTCGAATTTGAGCAGCTTAACAGCAAACGATGTTTTCTTCGCGGTTTCAGCTTGTTCTTGTTGTTCCTGAGAAAACAAAGAGTGTACCTTCACGCCAACATGCGTGCAGAGAACGTACAGAGGGTGGCGGGGCTCCATATGCACCAATCATTGGTCCAATAGGCATAATAGGTACGTCGGGAAGATTAAGCCGTTGCTAAAACGATTGAGACTGAAAATACTGTACAAGAATGAATATTTTAGCAAACCTTCAACAACTTGTTCAACGCAGATATGTCGGTTAGAGTCAACTTGACTATGCGATCAACTAAATCCCGAACCTCATCGGAAGCTTCCAACGGCTGACTATCGGCAGGGGGCAGTTTGAATGGTACGCTGCCTTCTTGAAAAACTGGCTGCTGCTCACTTCTAGCCTCTCTTAGCGCGCAAAACAACCGAAGTGGGGTACGCACATTTGAATGGCAACGAGAAGTAACGATCGACCGTATTACGCGAGAATACATGCCGCTCTGCTGACGAATCTTTAAAAATCTGCAAATTTGAAAAAATAACTTTTTTACAACGCTGCAAAGCAAGAGATTAACTTCCAAACTCTGCAGTAAAGTCGGATTTGCGGGAGATCGATCACGTACCAACTCATAAAAACAATGCGCAGGTACAATGCTACCGTAAAAAACGAAATCAGCAGCTTAGCTTGACATTAAAAGAAACACTGTATCTTAAGCTGTTGCTCGCGTATATTCAAAGCGACAATTTTTATTTACTTTTTGGCTAGCAAGCAAGCGATGTAACGCGCAGGTGAACACCGGTCGCCTCCTTGAAATTGCAGAGCACCAAGCAATAGCTAAATGATACTACAAGAAGAATGGACGCTTGCAAGTCTTGAGAAGACGCGTTTCAACGAACCAAATTCAAAGGAACTGCAGGAAAACAACAACCAGTTTTTTGGAGGTACTGTCTTCTTAAAACTTGATTATCCAAACGACAGTACGAAATTCAAATTAGTATTGTTTTGTGTTTTTGAGCTCTGCTGTCATTCCTGGACGTTAAGACCCGCTATTTCATTTTACATTTCACCGAGCTGCTGTATAATTAGCGAACATGAGCGGAGAATCGTAGCCAATTATTCGTAATGTTCGGTGTGCGCTGTCGTCCGACGAATGCTTTGTTTACTTGTTTGTTTACGCGTTTCAAGGACGAAACGTCACGCTCTACGTGACAACACGCCGTTCGTGTATGGTAATTGGTTTTTTCTTTTCTCTTTTTTGGTTTTAGCTAGCCAAACAACGACATTGCATAAGACGCTGAGCAAAAGCGGAAACTGGTGCATTTGTCGTGCTTTCTTCTGGTTTCGCCGCTGGTGAACAAATTACGGCCATTTAAGCCCTCGGTTCGTTCAGCTTTAAATTCGGTAAGCTGTTTACTAGTACGAATTGAATTTATTCCGTCTGCTTTCAAACTTATGTATTGGTTTTCCTGCTCCTAAAGCCGACAGCTCAGAAGTAATTCAACTTTCATCAATGCAGCTGTTCTAACTTTGTCCTAAGGGTAATCAAAGCTGTGCTATATGACTCATTGCCGAGTTTACGTAGCATTAGAGCAATTCCTTCTATCAAATGCTATTAATGAGTATCCTGTCGTATAGTCTCAGAACGGACAGGTAGTTGAAGCTTGTCGAAGACATATTCGCACTGGGGGGGGGAGCGTACGCTTTATAAAAGTCAAACAAATACAGTTTATTAAAGAATAACCAACAATGTTTCAAGCTTTTGCAAGAAACTGGTTCCACAGAGTAGATTCATGTCGATTTGGCTGCATTCATCAATTGTCTCCATTACGTTGCTTGCGTCCAATTGATAATTGCTAATATTACTTTCGCCCAGTTGCACGTAACGTACGTACACATTCGGTTGAGTGCAATGAATTGGATACGTAATGTAAAGAATTCTGAAACGTTTTGAATGGCTGTACTGTACACCAGTGATAATCAAAGACTCACTTTGTGCCGCAGGGACTGATCAGTGCTGTAATAGGTGCGGGCAACTTGTATTGGTCAATTGTGTTCATGTAGCAACTAAGAGTTTGCCAACACCATGGCCGAGCCATTACACCAGCCGTAGTGATTACATTCTGTCGGCACTAAGCAAGTCGAAAGCGTTAGCAAAACCGCAAAACAAAACATTGTTTACCACAACCTTGAAGCGGAGATAAGCAGTCAGCTCGTCAACATTGTTTGCAAATTCGACCACTTCAAGATCTTTCATGGTAACCCGAATGGAGTTGGCAAATACTTCGAGAATAAGATTAGATCTGAATAATGAAAGCGGGCGAGTGATCTGCACAACTTTTCCCCAACTCATCTACCGGCTACAGTATTCATAGAATGGAGTGATCATATGCACTCTGGCTAAAGTTGTGGTTCGATTAGTTTCAGGGCACCAATGTACAGAAACTACTGGATCGCGTTGCTCCTCTGCGAACTGCTCCAGAGCTGTTTTTACCCTGAACAAAAAAAAAACAATTATACCTTTTTGTCTATATCGATATAATATCTTACTTGTTCAACAAAATATAATGGTTTGCTTCTATTGCGATTTGCTCGAGAAGCAGCTTATCGCTTAGGCCTTCGTCCTCGAGCTGCTCTCGGCTCAAGGCATTTGGACCAGCCAAACGAACACGACTGGACGCATTGTACGTCGGTGCAGAAATGGGTCGAGCAATGGAAAAGTTTGTAACCGCGTCCACTTCGTTTAAATAAATTTGCATAAGGTCTTGCTCCAAGACGAACAAGTCCTCCGCATTAGAGGTGACGTTGCTCTGCAAGCAAACATGCTTCATTATAATAGAATTGGGGGCGAAACCATAAGGTTACGCTTAAGTCTTTTGACGGCTGTGGGTTACACTTCAATGCATCGACCAGAGTAACAAGTAGGATGTTGTCTCCACTCAATTGGACATAGATGGAATCGCCTCTAACGATGCATCCTTGGTCGGCAATGTTCAGAGATTCTTTGGAAAGCTGAAAAAAGTTTTATACACTTCTACACTTGTTGTTTCCCATCGCTTTCCTACTATGGAAAAGAGCTCTCTACAAAGAAGCGTCTTCTGCGCCTTCTCTAACGTTTCCTGCCAAGAAGTGGCCCGCTTATTACTGCATTGATACAAGGTGGGATCGACTGATTGAAGCAAAGTGGAAATCAACTCGTCATCCGCAGTGTCGGGTATAATAAAGCATTTTAAAATTAATTGTTTTTTCAGATCAGCAGGCAACATGATTTCCACTGTCGATGACTGACTTGCTCCGAGCGATGGTAATAACGTCATCCCATTACTAGTAGTAGCTGCTTGCTGCTGACCTTGCTTGCGATGTACTTCAAAGGTGGAACACGTGCGAAACTTGGGACCGTCTAAAATAACAATAGCCTATTTATTACAGGTTTTCTTGTTTGCCCAAAGTGCGTTACAGCTGCGAAAGCCAAGGTCGCCTAGAATAATGTTGCGCGCCTTCTTCAATCGCCAACCCTTTCTTAATTCGGTAAGTTCGCGCAAGAAGCTGCACTCGTCATTCTGTATGCCAACGTAACCCGGAACTAATTGACCACTTGACATTTGTCTTTGCTTTTCCACAAAGTCTAACAGGATGTTGCTAGTCAATGACAATGACTATAAGCACAACAGCACGTTGTAAGTTGCTGCAAAAAGTGACTATGGAAAAAGAGACTAACTTTACGCTTTGCAACGAGAGCATAAGCCTCGGACGCTTTGTTAGTGGGTCTTTCCTCGGACGGATCCCGCGAGACTGTGTCAAATAGCATGTAACGTTTCTGCGTAGTAACTTTGATGACGTCAAGAATGACGTTTATCTCGGACAGAGCAGAGCTGAAAGTTGACAAAGTGAGGTCCGACTAAAGGTCAGCTATCGAAACGCCTACATCAACTAATAGCTGCTAATGAAATTTACGCAGCGCAATGACGTCGCTAAGACAGTCTTGTACCTGCGAATCTTTTGCAATTTCAAAAAAATCCTGGCTAACACAGTAACCATTAAGTTTGGGACTATTAGGAGGGAAACTAAGAAGATATACTATGCTTCCTTTTAGTGGCTCACAAGGCAGCTCTTTGAGCAAACTGTCGTTTGCTTGAGAGAAGCATGCAAGCGAAAGGCCTTGTAAAAAACAACTTTAGATTTGTACTAGTTGAATACTGTCACTTGGGCAATTTTAGATTCTCAAGTTCGACTCACAGCAATTCCTTCGCGACGTTGTCCCAAGCGTGAACGTTGGCTGCGTCGGTGGCTTCTTGTTCCTCGTCTTCCGAGCTGTTCATCTCCGTTATGCTCAGCTTGGAGCCAACAAGCGACTGCCAGTCGACCATGTGCGTCAGCCTTGCAACGTGATCGGAAAAGTTCAACGGTCTGCAGTATAAGGTGAGCATTAATCTGATTGAATGAGAAAAGCAGAATGAACATATACTGCAGATATCTTTCCTGCCCATGCAGTAGGATGTCGTAAATTTGCCATTCATTCGTACTCTCGATCGCCACCGGAGGCAACGGCTCGTCCGGTTGTTCCGTGGGCGTTGTAGCCATTCTTTTTTTACACTGCTAAGTATTTAGCTGAGATTCGGAAACGCACTTTTGCGAGCAATCGTCGTAACAACCCGTCGTATCAGTCAGTTTTAACGGAAAACCTTTTGCTTGCAGTAATCCGCTGTGATAATTAGGTTCCGCAGCTAATCGATACTTTCAAGCTAACGTAAATCATAACACCCGATAGATTTTTCATTTATGCCCATTAGATATCTAAAATTGACGATATTTATTTGGTTCGACGTATACTTGTTTACGGGCACGAAAGATGGAGTAGCCGTTTTCTTTTCCAAGCTTTTTTTACAAACGCTATGTTTATTGGACGAATATGATTGGCACTTATTATATCATTGCAACTAACGTGCTAATCTATAATAGGGCTCATCTCTGAACGTCCAGGTCGCCATGAGGGGAGTTGTATAGCTTTATTCAAACAAGGCGACTTTATTATCCATTGGGCTCCAAGTCTTTCGGTGTCAAAAGCGCTGCATGTCGCAATTAACTGCAATTGTTTCGCAGCGATCGCGACGTGCAGGCGTATACGTGATCACAGTTTTTCCTTGTCTTACTTCATTATCATTTTCGCGTACGGTATTATTATTCTTAGCAGTAAACGACACGCAATGGTCGTAAACTTGCTGTTCCATAGTCAGATAGTCTTATAGGCATACTTGCTTCTTAAACAGTGAGTAAAAAAGGGAAGCGTCACGCTAAAGAAATTCGATTTTTTTAAATTACTGTAGCCGCACTTCATGTGATTTTCAGGAGCTATACTATTGGGTTTAATATTGAAAGTTTGGCAAAACGTTCCGATTTTTGATTGGTTTATTCGCTCCGAGAATTTTTTGCGTAATACTTTGTAGCAACGATAGTTAAAAAATTGCCGTTTCTAAAGACGCTGTGCGTCTTCGTAGTTTTTGAAACAGTAGAAGATGGTTGCACTTCCTGTTACGCATTGCGTGAAACAGTTCTTTTGCAAAGTACCTTTGCGTAGTGTGCCTTGTTTGAATGTCGCGCTTGTAGATCCGCCTTAGGCAGGCTTACGTTGTAGTAATGCTTTTTCTTTAAAAGTGATGGCAAACTTTCGCACTACTGCTTTTCGCTACGGTGGAATTCCATTCAGCTTATCTGATTTATTTGTTGTCCCATCGTTATCTAACCGTAAACACACGCCTTTGTTTGCATTGAAATTAGAGCTGTTGCGTCGTTGGCTTGATTGAACTGAGCAATGCAAGTCGAACGAGGACCTTTCATAAATGCTGAAATTGAGGTACACCCAAGCGAGGCCGCCGCCTCCGTCAATGAACACTACGTGTGTTGGAGATGGGTGATTCCTATTTTCGTTCTACTTATGCTGTACAATTGTGCTATTCCAATAACCATTCTGCTAACGGAAGAGAGTAAGTGAAGTGCGCTGTTCAGACTGTTCAGTCAACAAGCTCATCGTTGTAAATTCTCGTGCATCCAAAAACGTGCACCGTTAGCGTCAAAGAACCGTTCCTTTCAAAAGCATTCCATTTGGTTTGTTATGCCCCTACGTTGAGTGAGAGCAGAGTTTACGCAATATGGCAGAGAGAGTCTTTGTAGGTTTCTGACATCCCTTAATTCCTCGTTCTCACGACAGCTTTTACAATCAGAATCCTTTGATGTAGTTGTCAGTTGTCCCGCTTTGAAAGATCCATTGATACTATAAGCATATCACATATATCCACTTGATAGCCAGAAATGGGCCCCTAAACGAATGGGTGATTTTCTTTCAGGCAAGAACGACACCGCGTCAGCCGCTTTGGAACGCAGGTCACGCGAACTGCTGAAAAGGTTAAAAGATCCCTACCTCAACTTGACCGCTTATGGTGACTTCTACGTTCACGACCACGATGGTTCAATAATAAGAACATCAAAGACTTCATGGCTGCAGGACGACAAAAATCATCGTTTGAAAATTACCGTTGGAAAAATGGGCACCAAATCGTGGGTCGGCGATTACTACTTTTTCGAAAAGGGCACCTACGTAATAGCTCCCGTGCACAGTCGGCATATTCAAGTTTCGGTAGAAACGACACAACGCGGTTGGTAGCGCGGGAAAACGATTTACTTCCTTAAGGCAGTATGCACGTACATTGACGACTGGGGATACTTCGACGAACTGGAGAGGTACCGCTTACATCTTGGCTACGAAGGGAGACGGTTCCGGATTGAAGGAGGAAATAAGCGGCGCCTCATGTACGTCTTTTCGGGATTGATCAACAAAACCAAAGGCGCCGAATTCGTGCAGCGAATGTTTGAAGAGCAAAGTATGCGTCGACAACAATGAATATTTCCGCCGACAATCGCCGTCTGTTTGCTGCGTTTGCAGTCGTTTGTTTATTTTTTTTAGCACTGCTGCCAATTGGAATGATACGTATACCGCTGGAACCGGAAATGTACGCCTACACGGAGTTCAACTACCAAGTCGATTTGATCAACACGGACTTGCCAGCCGAAGAGCATTTCCAACTGCCGTCCATATGTTACAGCCAAGTAAGCAGCGCCTGAGTACGGGAAAAGAGCTACGGCTACATAACAACCAAGCAAAGCGCCCGCATTTGCTCTGAAAACGTCACCGTATCTACTCTGTGCCCGACGTTGGTCACGCACAAGCGCGCATGAATAAAATGTATGCGCTACTTTTGGCGAATGACAGCGAACAACGGCGTTTTGACAGAGAGAGCGACAGACAAGTTGGCGCCATATTCTTTGGCTAACTGAGCTTCATTGGCAGCAACGATACGTCGCGCTTTCCGGGAAACGATATGACCGATCTTAAGCCGGCCATTTTGCCAACCGACTGCAAAAGAAATGCCTGATTGTTGTCAGGCACTAAGTTTAGCCACCGTTTTTTAAAGAATAACCTACTTTCTTCTTTTCACCGCAAATCAATTCCTTATAATGGTCCGACCGTATAAAGCGTTGATAGGAATCATTCTTCATCAAACAGTATATGTGCTCCTTGAATAATTTGCATTTTTCAACAAAAGTAACTAACAGCTGACCAATTTCACTCACGGCAGCTTCGTCGAAACTCCATCGACCCGAATTTTCAAGATTCTTATTCGTTATGTCCATCACCTTACTGTCAACATTAACTGGCGACGCAGCTGATGGACCAAGATAGTCGCTGAAAGTAGAGGTATTTATAATTAACATATTTTAGAATAAGAATTATTAAACATACTTGTAGATTGACGTCACCTTGACAGGCACCATTCTGCACGAGCTGAAGCGAAGACTTTGAACCGCTTCCCAAAAGCGAAGATTCTCTCCGGAATATTCCTTCTCCAAAAACTTCATAAAGCATTCGCGACCAGCCGTGTCGCTTAATAGTTCGTCAAATGACAACGCCCATCGCCTAACCCTCCGACCGTTCAGTTCGCCGCTGAAATCAAAATTCTTGTAGTAACATAGTCTCTACTAGAATGACGGGCGTACGTTCTTTCCAGATCCCAAAAATCCGTCTGATCAGATATCCACGGATTCGACGGCTCCGGAGTTTTGAACAATGGGTCAAACTCAGTGCGATGCTCCGAGTAAGCGATCAAGCTGAAATATCGAATTATGCTAATCAGTGGTCAAACATAGCATAAACAAAAAAGAATAATCACAATTCGGCCACTTTGGACGTCTTCAGCGCATTGCGAGCCAGTCGCGACTGTAACAGCTGCACCTGACGTGTATGCAAATTTTGGTATTGGATCAAAATGGGAAAAAGAGCAAACTTCGTTTTCGTAACGTTCCACCGTCGACTTGCTTCGATTGTTGCTTTGGCGGACATTTCGATTCTCCGTAGGTCGAATCCTGTGGCAACGACTCAACTTGCGAAAGTCGATTTCGGTTGTATTAACGGCGCCGGGCTGCAGCAGCAAGTCAAATTTGAATTGTTGCTTCAACGACCATCCTGCCTTACTACAGGTCTGTGAAGATCCCAAAAGGCTCTTTCCTGACTGTCCAAAATTTGGCGTTCAAGACGATCCCGCTTTTTGTCCACTCTGAAAAAGCCCACCCATTGGTCACCCGACAAGAAGACGACACTACGATGATGGTCACTTGTATTGAGCTTCGGCTTGCATGAAGATGAATTCCCATTTGCGGCAAAACATCTTCTGCAATTTGGCCAAATTTTCCGCTTCGAAATCCTCCAATTCAAGGTGAGCTTTGTTATGCATTGTTCGCTTGCACAGGTAGACCGCGTAGTCGGTATTGTCCGGTTCCCAGCAATTGGAAGCCCAAAAATAGGGTGTCTAAATTAGCAAATGACCTATCTTTGTTACAAGGCGGCAAAATTCTTCTTTTGCCCTTAGCCCAATTAGGCAAACTTTCCAAGTAGCGGCTAATCAGCTGCGCCGTAGTAACGGCCTTTTTTTTTTATACTGTTCAGCAGTAAAAGGGGTACGGGCAGAACATTGACGTTTTCGAACACTGATTACTACCCATCAGCAAAGGCTCTCAGTCAATAGGAAAATGATCACCAATGCAAACTATTAATCTTGTCTATTAGAACGGTAGTACACTTAAGCAAATGGTCGGCAAAAGTTTTTTCCCTACGAGAAAACTTCTCAAAGCGCTCTTTGTGTACAGCCGACAAAACTTCGACTCTCCAATAAAAGCCGAAGGCATAGACTTCAAAGTTAAACTTAAACAATGGGCCTTTGGACTCGCGAAATGACTAGTCGGTTGTTGAAATTGTGGCGGAAGGGCAAACTGAAAAGTGCAAAAGTCTACGAAGTGCGTCGTCGCGCGCGCGCAATATTATTGACCAAATTGAAAAGCTGCGCTGGATCGATAATTGGTGAATAAATCGAAACGATGATGGTGAATCATTACGACGAGACGTAAAGCTGCTTCAGACTTTACAGTACAGCAATGCTCTACTCCATTTCGGATTAACAATTAAGCACTTATTGGCATTGAGCAGACGAGCCAACGCACGTCTTGCTGATAACAGGTGGTTAAGTATACGGGGACGATCAGAGCTTACGATAAAAGTAGGATCTACGTGAGCTAACGCAACTAAATGTGATTCTTGAAAGAATAGCTAACAAACGCTATTGAAAGTGATAGATATACAGCGCGTTGGAAATTGTTTCCTGAAAATTAATCTTACAAAAACAAGCGACCATTAAAAATGTGCGTGTAGAAATAAAAGCGCATTTCACCACCGTGAAGACAGGTGGCACAAAAAGCTTGAATGACTTTAACGCCTGTCGCTTGGTCGACTTTCGGCAAATTCAATATGCTTTGTTTAGTTGTACACACTACGTACCTGAAATCTGTAAAATGTATTGTCGCATTTCACCATAAGTAGATGGTCATCTATGGGAAACAAATATCCATGCGAAGCGAGCATGTGAGAGAGGTGCAATGCTTCGGCTGGAAATGTTGAGCAAAAATCGTTAATGCCGCGCGCTGGCGCTTACTGAGATCATCCGTAGTCACGTGCTGATTGATCCACTGTACCAAGTCAATGCCGGTGAAGACGCTTGGAATTTTTGAAATGAAACTTTTAACCGTTCGTACCGGTACGCCTTCGGTGTCGTGCAACATAAGCTGTATCAACTTTTCCATCTGCAAAAGCAATTGAACTTTGTCGCCGGAAACAAAAAGTGCTCAACCAATATGGCATGCATATCTCTCTCTCTCTCTCT
>KN538417.1:115071-139600 GCA_000797535.1 Trichuris suis
AGCAATTAGCGAAATGCGCCACCACAGCATGCTAAACCAAACAGAGCTGTACGGCAATGGATTCTTTGTTGTAAGAAGGAGATGAGGAAAAACATGACGGCGCATACAAGAAATCAATACGCTTGAGTAAATTGGGTGTCGTTTAACGCGTACAACTTCTTCAGCATGCTTCCTAGACGTCACTTGTTATTGAACAAAATGAATATTATCATATTTTACTTTTTTGTTTATCCGACAAGCACACACACACACACAAGTGAGCAAAGAGAATGCAGGACGCAGGCACAACATGAACAAGTAAAAAGCAGACAGTACGTAGAGTTGTTGTACCTTCCGATAAACAATGTGGTAGGGATGCTGAGGTCGATCGCCCCAAGTATTCATCCGAATGCGCGGAAACGCCATGGCAAGAATGGCCCGAACTGACAGAAGCTACAAGACGTCCGTCAATCCCATGATGATCGACAAATGAGTCCGAAATGTCTCCTTCGGCGACGATGGCCTGCCAATCCGCCGACAAGCGCTGACAATCGGCGCTGCAAAGGTCGAAACGCACGGCACGTCGCCTACCTCAAGGCAATTGGCAACTGGGCGCCGACCCAGTCGAGCAACAAATCATACTTGCCCGCCTGTTTATTGCCTTCTAAACGCGCCTGTCTAATTTCGACAGCGCGTACGCCATTTCGCAGAACCTATTGACAAAAAACTATTTACGTGCAGATTATTCAATGAATGCTACAGTAAGCTGAGTTCGTACGAGCTATTAATGAAAGGTAGGTACTCACAAACAAGTGCTTCATGCCAGTTGCTGTTTGTCGCATATTCGAAAAGTGCGTGCTCGTTTAAGCTTTGTTTAGTAATAAACAAACAAAATAAACACCTTACGCTTACTAAGCTGCTATAGTAGGGGGACAAATTTTTAAATGTCAGCAAGCCGAACTAGACGGAAGAGCGCTTAAAAAAACTTGCAGCCAATTCATCTGGGAGGCGTAAACAGGAAACGAGCTCATAGTCTCAATGCCGAGAGGGCGTTATAACCTGCGCATCACTTAGAAGTAAATTTGTGTTATTTTAGACAATTCGTTAGCTGGTGTTTCCTTTCGCCGGCATGGCTAATGAGCCGGTATATCTGAATGTTTATAGCATGGTTAGTAGGTACAAGCTGCAATGGTGGTGTTGAGAATTTTACTTTTTTCTTGTAGAATTGGGTGAACGACTATTTGTCTTCCGTTGGCGTTGGTATCTACCATTCGGGCATTGAAGTGTACGGGACGGAATACTGTTTCGGCCGGCATCGGCTGGAGCTGAGCGGAATTTTTGAAATCGAACCAAAGTGCGAGGAGGAATTAGGCGACGACTACAAGTTTAAGTTAGTTGGCCCCTGTGAACTAAACTTGCTGACGCGATGTCCTTTCGCAGAGTGAGCATTTTGCAAGGATACACAGATTTTACTCGACAAGACGTGTTGAGCATTGTCCAGCAGATGGGCAACGAATATCAGGGCAACAGGTATCATTTGATGAACAAAAATTGCAACCATTTCACGGATGCTCTGTCGAAGGTAAGATGTTTAAATAGATGAAATGGCGCGTCTCTATAAGATACGCTGCTGCCTGAGCTTTTCGAAAATTTGTCGAAAGTTAGTCACTCGCGATTTTGACCTTTTCTGGCGCAAACAGGTTTCTCATTGCATTGTTGCAACGCTGGCCGAGTTTAGTGAATTTGCCGCAAAAACATTCTCGTTTTCCCTACAGCTTGTCTCCGTCCTATTATGGCGATAAACTGAAAGCGAGAGTGAGTCTTGATAAGGCAAAGCTCTTTTTGCTCTCAGCAAAGTTGAGCAGCTTTTAGAACAGAGCTTTATTGCTTTTGCAGTGCGTCAAAGGCACACGTTTTTGCGTCTTCATTGATGAAGGTCTTTCGCAGCTTTTCCCGTTTTTTTGGCGCAGCGAGCGTCTATAATTAAGCAAAACAACTGTTCCACCAACAGATGAATGACGACTCTCGCTCGTCAATGGAAAAGCCGCGAAAAAGCTTTGCCGTTACAAAACACCTCGCTTTCAATAATCACTTTTTTTGGCTTTTTGTAGAGCACTGAATACGTACGTCTTTATTGAACTTGTTCACCAAATAACTGAATGCAGGTTCCTAAGTACCGTACCCAATTACCGTAGGTGCTTGCTTCGCAGGTACTCTTATGTCGGGAGACACTACGCTTTTATTATTTTCAATTTTTTTTGCGTCAAATTTTGTACAGCAAATAGAAGTGTCTTTTGTTCCGCCTTGCAATGTTTTGACGACGTTTGTAGTTTCTGTAACCTTACAGTTGTCTTACGGTAGAACCTTGATTATCAAAGTCGGCAAAAGCGGCATTTTTTAAACTGCGTAAGAGGTTTGAAAATAGCAAGGCACTGTTATAAATAAAATTACTTAGTATGGCTGCGGGATAAAAGTGTCATTGAAAAGTTGAAGCGCTTAAACTGTAAACAACTCCGACATTTTACTTTTTGTTGGCAGAAAGTGACAATGTGGAATTTGTAATGAGCTTTTGTAAGAAAACAACTCCAAAGGACTGTTCTTACATATTGGCGGGAAGTTGGAGTGCTACAAAACAGTCGACATTGGGAAGCTCGTGAAATAAGCTTATTAATAGAGGGATGAATGAAAAAATTCCAACAATGTCAGTGTTGATGGCGAACATGCTTTTCAATGCTTGGACATTGCTCCACAATGGTAACGTGATATAGCCGTTGTGCTTGAAAAGTACTCGCTGTTTGGCAGCCAAGAAAAGTCTGCCTCCTTTGAAAACATAGCATATATAGTGGATATTTTTATAAAATATAATTTTGTAGAGTAATTTCAACGTGTCGGGCAAAAAATATTTAAAAAACTTACAAAAGAGATATTTGATTATCAGGATAGTTGGGCTACTGTAGCCGAATATCCAATTCTTTATCCGCCGACGAGATAAATTAACTTGCGCTAGTTTTGTTTTTTCCCGCGTCTTCATGGATAAGAATTATTATTTTGCGCGCGTAGTTTATATGCTTCCCTCTTTTTGACAATAAGCTCGTCTTCCCATGGTCCGTTGAAGGAATTGTTGCGTTTTTTCGAACCCAATTTCCGGTCACGTTTATCCCATTTATCACTGCGATTGGGATGAATAATTTTTTCCCCTCCCCTTTGTAGTAAGCATCCAATTTTTGTTCATTTCCTTTTGCGGTGGAAAATCCTGTATCCGAATTTCCAAAGTTCGAAGCAGCCCAGAATCCGAAAGCTTTTAAATCGTTGACGTGACGTCGCAACGCGTCATCCGAGAAAGGGGTTTCCTACGCGTTTGCATACTTTGGGGGAGGCAAGTAAAGCGTGCATTACTGTAGAATTGCAAGTGTGTTCAGGCTGACTCGTTTTTTTTCGTACAGAGCCCATAAGCGAATCCTTATCGGCTAGTTCGGCCAAGTTCGTTTCCAGTAGCTGTTTTTGTATGAAAAATTTCTTTTCTAATTTGTCAAAGTGTTGGCATACTTAATTCGTCAGCTTCGTAGACATTTAAATTGTCTTTAATTGTTTCGTTGCTGATAAGAACGACCGCGTTTGTGATTGGTTGTTGTCATGTCGTCATTGTTACGTAATTTCAAGATCCTTTGCGGCAAAGAGATACCGGGTTGGGTGAATCGACTGGCTTTTATCAGTTCGTGCATCCCATTTCTTGAGAGATGTTTTCCTCGCGAATGGATCACACCGGCCGCGGCTCCGTCGCAGGATGGAGCTACCACATTTGGGACACCCAATGCTTTGGAACGGCGTTTGAATTCACCCGAAAATGAGCGAACATCATTTGCAAGCAGCCGGAATTCGTTTGATTCTCAATCTGAAAGACCCTCCGGCAGCAACGATATGCACTTTCCAGGCTCGCCAAGGCATTTGTTTAATAACGTTATGGACTTTTTGTCCTCGAAACGATAATAGTAAGCTTCCATTGGTGCCTCATTCGTGCCCTTTTATGCGCCTATGCGTTCTTTGGCTGCTCCTCAGTCGTTGGTTTTCCGTTCTAATTTTTTTCGCGGCCAAAGGCTCGGTGCTGTCATGCTCTATCGACAATTTACCGCTCTTCCGTAACGCGATGTTCTCACATTTTATTATTTTTACAAGTATTTCGCCTTGCGTCAATGCTGTATAAAATGCTCGTCAATGAAAATTAAGTTCAAATTTCAACCGATGAATTTTTGCATCAACCCACCGACGAATTCGTTGGACAAAAGGCCGCCGACATTTTTGCGGACATTTTCCGAATTGGTGAAAAAGTTGGACAACTTCTTGCAACGCTGCTTCGCTTGGACGAAGCCAATAAAGGATGCAATACCGCCGGCGACGTCGCATTTAGCCAAATGGGCGCTCAGTTGGTCGCACGCTTGACTTTGAGCCATTTGTTCGCACGTCTCTCGTAGACCGCTGGTGATACCTTTGCCAAGATCGTATGAATCATGAGAAGCGAACAGCTCTCTTAAACGCGATCCCCAAATGAAGCCCGTTTTGGTAGCTGTTTGTGAATGACACGTCTTCATTAGCAATGCAGCAATTGGACCGGTCATTGCTTGGCATTGCGATGGAGGAGGCGATTGAACTAAGCAAAACCTTTTCTTGAAAAATTAACTATCTCGAAAAAAAGTTTACTTACCGGTTTGAACTTGTTGTTCAGTGTTCGTTGGTTGAAGATTGAACAGCCGTTTGAAACTATCGAATGCATTGTTGAAAGGTAGAAATTTGAAAAATTCACTTTCCTCTGCGGAGGAGAGAAGTATCGTTGCCGCGAAGGCAATTGCTACGTAAATACGATTTCCTGTTGAAGTCATCACCGGAGATCAGTGTTTGCAGCTGCTGTCAGCCGGCTGGTATGTAACAGCATGATTTTCTGTTCGATCACTCGTGCAATGGTTCACCGGTTCCGGCTGGCCGACTCCGTTGTTGTTCCAATGACGACGGGAACAAAAATATGCCGACGACTAAAAGTATGCCAACCGCATCACGCGTTGGCCTGTCTCCAACGACCGATGGGTTACTGTGTCAACTCGGTTGAGTTCCGAAGTCGTCCAAGGTTAAGTGCACTTTTTTCTTACTCATTCTTCGACGCACCGCTTTTGCAGTGCCAACTGAAAATGGCCATTTCTACCTACTGAACTGCAACGGCATTTTACGAAAGCCAGCAAACGCTGCGTGAGTTGTTTACCCGAATTGAGTTGACGTTGTTTCACTTTTGATTGTCCACATTCGTTTGCAGCATCAAGAAATGGACAGTTTCGAGCAGTTTCGCCTTTTCGATCGCTTCAACACGTCGTTATGGGCGCAGACTTTCCCGAAATGGAAATGTGAACATACCGCCTCAATGGGTTAGTTTTTATTGGTCCTTAGTTAAGGCTTGATCACGAAAATTGGTTTAATAAGTTGCCGTTCGTTAAGCGCGAAGAATTTCAACTTTGTATGGGACTGTTTAGGCGCACCCCATCGGTAAGTAGGCTAAACTGCAGATATTAGACATTCCCGCCACAGACGTCGCTGAGATAATCTGCAAGGGGCTTTCGTGCCCCCTGTTGTACTCTCATTGCAGTGTATAGAGTTGACGGGTCTTCAGTCATCCACCCTTGGCACTTTATCGTTGACCTTTTGTGATGCTCATGTTCAATTACCTCTCAACGCGCGCTCCTCCGACAATAAAAAAACATGCCGGCTATTGTAAGCTCTATGTTCAGGTTGCGTCCTAGGTAGCTTGACTGGCGGAGGAGCACTTGTTAGGTAGCGCCGAGAGGTGATTGAACATGAACATCACAAATGGTCAACGGTAGGATGATTAACCACCCAAAAAGACTACTGCTTTACTCACAATTTGCAAAACAACATTTGGAAGAGTTGTTTAGCTATCTGATCAAACTTGGAGGCTTTATAAGTAGTCTAGTCGTTAGCCCTTTTCTGTAGTTTGGCGAACAACCTCATAGGATGGAAGAAATTGTTCAGCTGGTGACGCAACAGCTCTCATGCTTTCACTGTGAAACAGTGGGCAGGGGCTGACGTTGCCACGTTGACGCATCGTTATTCACGTTGACGTACGGGGGCTCTACGATCCGTTTGCAATCGCGGCACATTCAGAATTTCGATTTTGAGGAGTATGAGGCCCTTTGACGTTTTGACCTATTCAACATTGCGCTCCATTCGACGTTTTCGCAAATTCNCAATTACGACCGTTCGGGATGTCAACCCGTCCAACCTGTCGACCCATATTGCATTGAGGACAATTCAGGAGTTGGGCCCATTCGAAGTTCTGAAACGCTCACAAACCCAAAGCAGTGAACGTCGCTTGCAGGAGAACAACAGAGAATTGAGGTGGAGATGAAAGCGAGGTAACTGCAAGTCATTGCACATAGCAAAAGAACGCATGGACGGCGGTCAAATAGCGATTGACAAGTGGGAACCACCTAACCCCCGTGCGTTAACGTGAATCATTCGTCAACTTGGTCGATGCATCATCGTGAACGCTACGGCAACGTGAATTATGGCGCAACGTGGTCTGCGGCAAAGTGAACTGCACCCGAAACAGTGGCAAAAATTTCCTCGTGCTCCATTTGAACATTTTCGTCGAAGTTATAAAGTTTAAAATGTTAAATGGAAAAGCTTCTCTTTTTTTGGTCTTCCGTATAAGCTGCTCAGATGCAACATTGCTTTCAATGGAAAACCGTGGCAAAAGTGCGCAACAAATTGGGTACGCAGGTTCACTGGCAGCATAGTACGGTAGCGATGTTTGTTCACTTTTGATAGTTTAACGTATTAGGAAAAGTAGGGCTGCCCAAAGGAGCCGTTCTTTTACGTTGGCCGACCGTGACAGAGAGCGCTCGTTCACTTGTAGAGAAACGATTGATCCCTCTGGGTACTGCTGTTTATTGCTTGAAAATGTGCTCGGACGTGCAGGATATATTGAATGAATTAGGGAAATTGGATGACGCACGGGCAAAATCTTTCTTCGATAGTGACTCTTACTACGACGCTGCTGACAACTTTTCGGGTTCGGGTATGTTTTGCGTGCCTTCAGGAAGAGAGTGGCGTTATGAACCTAATGAGTACAAGACAGCAGAACTGCCTGAAATTCCATTCATAACGGATGCGTCGATTGCACTTGCGTACTTTCTTAGGCAGGTAGTTCGTTTAATTTTCGGCCGTAGCTCGTGTGGTTATGCGTTTCCGAAAGTGCTTGCATTCCAGTGTTTTGAACTTGATGACACGGACAGGAGAAAACAGATGTTCGACTTGCAGTTTTCAGGTCACAAAAAACTTGATAACGATCATTATTTGAAATATACAAAGAAAGAACTGAAAGGCATTGAAACCAGAGCGTCTCTGTTTAAACGATTTGCGCATGAGAAGTGTACGGAAAAATTTTATGGTTTGGTTGATGAAGCCGTCAAGACGGCTCCGGAATACGAAAAGGAACTACTGAAAGAAATCCTTTCGACGAAGGCGCATTGCGAAAAGACGTTTCCTATTCAATTAACGGCGTTGGAGGCGAACTTGCTTGGCATAAAAGCGCTTCCTGTTCCAAGACGAAATGATTGGGCACTCGATAATGTGGATGGCGTTCTTCGAGATCAGGTTTTAGACTTTTTGGACTTTGTCGATTGTTTGTGTAAGCAACCAGCTAACGAAGCAGCAAAGTTCATCTGCATGTGGTCGGCATTGCTGTTTCGTCTGATAGCGAAAAGCGCTGGAACCGTTGAAAAGGAGATGAAGAATTTTTCCGACGTATTCGTGTTGGTAACCAGAACTGCTTGCACAATCAAAAACTATAGCTTACCTTTAAAAGTTATTGAGGTGTTGTTATTTGCGAATCGTTTCAAAGACGTGCGGCTCGTTGCATCGATTGCTGGTTTAGAGATTTTAAGTCAGCCGGATAACAGTCGTGACATGAACTTGTTGAAGCGATCCAGAAAATACTGTTATGTTGATACTTTAAAATATTGTGGAATGAAAGCCGTCAGGTTGGCCTACGAAGCCGCCAGTGTTTTGAAGATTACCGTCGATGAGCTGTTTGATTTAGTGCTTAAGATGATTCCTGTAGAACATGCAATGAGGTGGACACGAAGTATCCGTCATTCCTGCCATTTGCTGAAATTGCTTCTTCGCGATTTTTCTGATTTCGACGCATGCGATTCCTGGATGTATGCTCGGGTTTTCGACGATATGTTTTTTTCGCGTTTGAAGAATAAGTTGCACAACGCCTTTGTGTACTTCTGTTGCTACATAATTGATCCACAAAAGCGCGTGGGTGTAGGTGTATGGGCAATGAAGCATCAACCCATTGTGCAAGCATTTGAAGAAGAAGCACGAAGAGTTGCTTTAGCAATTCGGCAGAAGTGCAATGTTGACTAAGATGATGGTTTGAACTTTCTTAACATTGCTGCCTTGTCCTTTGTGCAGTTCTCTTAGTGTACCGATGTCGAGGAAGTTTTCTTCTTTTTCATTTATCATTTTAACTATACTCTTCATTTTCAAAATGTTGTTTGATATTTTTGATGTTCAATGTTGGCGTTGTGTTTATAGTACATTTCGTTCTCATTGGCCTCCATGAGTGCCTACGACGTTGAATTGCTATCCTTTCAGTTGTTGCCAGAAACCGTTGGTGCCCACAACAGGCTTTCCCTTCGCCCTTGCAATTGCTTCCTCGAATTAAACGGGGCCTGTTTGATGCCAGTTGTTGATGTCGCATTTTGAAAAGACCAATATCAGCATTGTCTTTATCTTTCTGACTACGCTTTCAGAATGCTTCCGTTTCGTAGCAAGTCAATGGACTAAGGCAGAATGAATCACTGTTTGTCAGTTTTTGTGAACTATTTTGCCTTTGCATCATTAACTGCAATTACGTTTACCCAATGAGCGGTCTGGTTCGACCACTTCCCCTCACCTTTTCACATGCTTGATGTGAACTGTGCGATCCTCTAATGTTGAAATTGGTCCATACACTGAGAATTACCAATTCCTTACCTGCTGGTGTCAAACCAGTTTCGTAAGTTAGCTAAAATTACGCAAATTTTTTGGCTACATAAACTGAATTAAACGTTGGTGCCGGTTGCAAAATCATATAGCAGATGCACCCAAAACCACAAACTAAATGTCGAGTTTCAGCATTGAAACAACAATAGTCAACGCATGCACAGAAACGGCCATACGTTTAACCGTCTCGCGTGGACGCTAAGGATGAAGTATGCAGGTTCACTGGATACGTAGTACGGTAGCAATGTATAATCTGTTTTGTTTTGAACAAAGCTCACCAGTTTTCTTTCATCCATAAGTGTCGCACCAGTTTCGTAATTCAAAATGAAAAATCTTTAGTGCCCACAGTTAGTTGAGATTGAATGATGGCGTCAGTTGCGAACTTGCAATCTACAGTATGATTTAAACATCAGTCGTAAACTTAATGTAACCTGATTATCTGGAACGGACGGTTTGTCCTCAAATAGGTCCGCCCTAATTGGATTATTTTCTTATTCTTTTACTTGTAAACATTCACGGCTATTTATTAAAAGTGTAACTCTTTTCCAAACTGATGTTTGGGCATTATTTATGATGTCCATGTTTCAGCGTTGAACTCAAAAGTAAAGTGATAGCTCCGTTTCACGCTCGTGCTTACAAACCCGCGTTAGAAGTTGAAGAACGTCTAGAGCGCATCGTTTACTTGACTTTCGAATAAGAATAGACAACAAAACTAGAGGATAGTAAGACAACCGCATAAACGATGCTCAAGTTGCCTTCCAGATTTTAGGTGAATTGAACATAGCAAGCTGTTTTCGTATTTTAGCGTGTGTTTATGAATGCTAGCTTTATGCTGTCAATGCTCTATTTAACTTTCATTGCCATAACCCTTAACGGTCTCTCAAGTTAGATCAGTACTGTATACGGACCGTATATTCGGGATACACTGGGGGCAGTGCAATTTGTCGGCCAGGATCGCCGTCACTGAGCGAATACCGCACAAAGTCTTCATAGGAATTTAATTGTCCAACAGCTTCTCCACTGAGCCTATCGTCGTCACGATCGCACAGGGATGATTCATCGCCTAGCTGTAGCTCTGTTNAACTGGTTCAATTTTTGGTTTTACCGTGGATTAAGCAGAGCTTTGAAAATCAAAAAAGGAACTTGTCTATCGCAGCTTTTTGTCGGGAAACTGAAAGTCACACTGTGCGAGCCAAAGTATCGAATTTTGTTGCTAGAACGTTGGCACAGTTCGATATAAGAATCTAGCAACGTTTGCCGATAAGCAATGCAGAGGAAACCTTAAAATAGTGTCCTTTTTATGGGACTGCGAAGCAGTAATACAGTAATGAGCCTAAATGCTCAGGTAACTGCCTTTAAGAATGCTCAGGTACGTTTTGCGTGTAGATCGCATTGGTACTGCTCGTGTTTCTTCATATTGTTTTCAAGCTGTCCCGTTAGGGTCCCAACGCTTTTTTAGGAGTATCTACTGTTATATAACGATATAAATGTTTTGTTTTTTCAAGAATTGTACAGATAAGTGCGCCGTTATTTTAACTGTGGAGACGCTAATTTGATTGATTAATATTTTCTTTGGAGTCGAAATAACATAAATTGTTTTTGCAAACATTTTTAATGCTGTTGCACGATGGGAGTGGAATGTTGTAGACTTTGTTCTCGCGCTGGGTTGTTATTTTTCTTGCGCCCCAAATTTATTTCTCCGTTTGTGAAATTCTTTTTGTACGTTGGTCTTTTTGAAATAACTGCTGGGCTGCGTGGATGCAATGGTCTCCATTAGACGTCAAGTATTTCTATCTGGGGTACGGTAGTTTTTCGGTGGTTTGTGTTTAAGACGACATCGTCCTAAACGGGTTCTAGGTTTGCACAGACCCCGTTCTGCTGGTCGTTATTGGTGGAACTCGCTGAATAGGAAGTGAATGTTGTTAGGATCGTTCTGCAAAAATGTGGTAATTGTAGTTTTGCGATTTATGTTCTTCCTTGAATTGTTTCATCCTCCGTTAAACATTCGGTTGCAGTCGAAAATTAAACTGCGCCTTTAGCGCAGTTTTTTATTGTCAAGCTTTGCTTGGTTTACGGTTTTATAAGTTACGAATGAGAACAAAGATATTTTGGCCATCTTCGTTTAGGTACATCTATTGGCGTTTCATTGCTTTAAGCTTCAAGGCTGACATGTTCATTTTAGTTTTCCGGCGGTTAAGAGTTCACGGCAACCGATTTGTCAATTTTTAGGCAAAGTTTAGTTGACCTTGGACTTTGTCCCTTTTTGCAGATAGTATATGCATAGTTTTTTGTTCTCTTGACCAGGTTTCCTAATTTTTGCGAAAAAGGTTGAACAAAATGTTTGCAAGCTTCACAATTGAATTTTCCAGCGAACAGGCCATGGTCACCGTTCGAGCCAGTGTGCTGCTTTACGACGACAACGGAAAGCAGTGGGTTCCGTCCGGCAGTTCGAAGCAGCAAGAAGTGTCGCGTGTCCAGTTGTTTCAGCATGTGCAACAGAATACATTCCGAGTTGTGGGACGAAAATTGCAAGATCAAGAGGTAAACCTCGTTTTCGGTCGTTTTCCGTTTTACGACATTCTGCATATTGATTCCTTCGCAACGACACTTTGCTGCCGTGTGCAGCTGCAGTACCAAAGCAGGCGGGCCTACTTTTCACCTCTATTTCCCTTTTTCGAATTGATCTGTTGCTTCTTTGAATTTCTTGGGTAACAGTAATGACTAGTTTTCACGTATAGACTGCATACCTTTTCTACTGCCTTGCGTGCGAGTAGCAAATGCCGTACATTTGCTAGCTATTGATTTCCGCGTTTGCTAGCTGCAAAAGCGTTAAGGTGTACTTATTTGTTGCTCAGACTTTGTTAGTACATTAGTTGCGCTGTTTCTGTCGACTTTGAAGGCACGGTATATCGGGTTACGCCGTAGCTCATGCTCGTCTTATTATTCGGGGCGAAAACATATTGTGAATGACGGCTTAGTATTTGTACATATATTTGCTAGTGAACTGCTATTCAGCAATCAGAAGGTTCTCATTAAATATGCATAAAACCTGTTTTGCCTATGGAGACATGAAGCTTGACTCTAATGAATTCTTGCTTAATAACCTAGGCGCAGATTCTATGCAATAGTAAATATATCTGTTTAGCTGGTCGCTGTTGTCGCAACAGCATTGTAAGCCTGTTGTTCAGTAAGGTTTCATATTTTCCTACTGTAACTGAATGCAGGTACAAACGCCACCCTGGATATTACCTTTGCATTTTTTCCCTTCGGTCAATGTTTATTCCTGCTTCCGTCTTTCCAGACAGTCAGGTAACGTTTTTTGGTTAGATACCATTTGCCGATTTCCACATTTCGCCGTATGCGCAAGGTTTTAATTTTTTGCTCATTTCGGTGCTGAAATTTAAAAAGTCTTCTATTCCGCATGATTGTTTCGGCGGCGTGCACTGTTTCCCAGCTGAAATTAGCTAATTTTTGAATTTGCATGTTTTTTCCGTTTCTTTATTACCGTTTTTGTACAGTTTGAATAACCGACTTGTAAGGTTAATATTTATGAGTTGACGTCCGTTCTGCGTCGTGTCAAGCAGTAGTTTTGGCTTTCTTGCGAGTGATCGCCAACCTGCAACTAAGGAGTTAAACTGAGCTTGTTTTCTCATCCTGTTATTAACCATTCACGCTTGCTATTCAATCACTAACAGTTGGGTAGTCATTAGGCGCGAATGACAATAGGAAGTCTGGCTTGAATTCATGAAGGTGTTTATTTGATTGGTTTTGATGATGTTTAATTGTCTACTATTTAAGGTAGTCGTGAACTGTGCCATTGGCCGTGGATTCAGATACAACGTGACAAGTGAAACGTTCCACCAATGGAAGGATCAGCAGATAGTATATGGGTTGAATTTCATAAGCCTCGACGATGCTGTTACATTCGGCACTGCCATAGCGAAAGCGATTGAAGTAGTTAATACAACGTCGTGTGGCCTTCGTACGTATACTTTCCCTTTTGGTATAGTCTGTTTTGACAATATCCCTTCAGCCGTACAGAATGTGCGTCCCTCCGTTGTCAGTAGGCCTTGTCCGGCTCCAAATCGTCCTCTTGTTAATGGTAACGACTATTACGAAGACCGTAATAGTGCTTATGGGCAAAACCGAAGGATAGCACCGGAAACTTCGGTCGGAGGTTAGTATCTCGACTCCAGTTTTCTCGGCTCTCTAATCTTTATGGTCATTTCCTTCAGGGAATGTGTATGCTACTGCCGGATATGCAACAGTCAGTGCTCAAAATTTGCATAGTCCTCAGAAGCAAACCGCCATTGCTATTCCGCCGGCTCCGGCCGAGCCTCCATTGTCTTCAGCATATCCTACCGCCAAACGTCAAACGACCGTAGTGCGAAAACCACCAATTGTTTCAAATGTTCCACCTCCACCACCCATGCCAGCTGCGGGTGCTTGGAAAGCTACTAGTTCTACCGTTGCAAAGCAGACGAATCTTGCCGAAGCCTTAGCGACGGCCAAATTGCGCAAAGTCTCGTCAGCCGTCTGTACAAGCGAAACGAAAAGTAGTAGGTCAGCTTCGGTTGGTAGTATTGAATCTACCGTCACGGTCTCCCGTTCCGGCAATGGTGTTCCTGGCTTTGGACACAGCGACGTGATATCGGAAATCACGGCCACTTTGGCCAGGCGTAAAATGCTTCAAGAGGGTGGTGGTGGTCAGCTTCCTGCCGGTTCCGCAACTGAGTCGTCAGAAACCGACGGGTCCAGAGCCGATGGTTCCCAATTGTTACTACCTTCTATATACATAAGCTCACGTCGGTTTTTTTAAATTTCAGATGTCCGCAAGATAAGCGACTGCCGGATCTCTCGAGCTGGCGATGCTGTCTCCACCCATAGAAAGTAGTGGAATCTTCAACAGTTGTCTCTTTGCTAAGTTTATTTTCTATTTGAAGGATGCCCAGCGGCTCGTCGCTTAGTTCCCAAGAGGAAGGTGCAGCCCAAGGGTGGCAAAAGGGCTTGTCTAATGGTCTAAGCGCCAGTGGTTCAATATCGGTCGATTTTGTCGATCAGTTGAAAACGGAAGTAGTGCAATGCATCAAGGAGGAGATCAATCGAGCCAAGCTGGAATTGATCGACTGTTTACGGAAGGAGCTGAGCCTCCAAATTAAGGCCAATGGACATATTAGGTAAAGTAACCATGCCTTTCAAATGAACAAAAACGTGCGACTGGTTCGCGCATAGCACCGGTCGCACAAATGCAATTCTGTCCTTTCTTCTCTTTCACATGTACCTCTTTGCAAAGTTTTTGTCAGGTTTCAATTATCACCTACTACCTGCTGCCCTGCCGTCAGCTGTTGAAGCGCTTTTAGCTTCTAGATAACTGTTTGTTTTCTATTCTTTAAAAACAAATCGGCCCTATCCCGCTTTTCCGTGAATGCAATAGTCAAAAAGGTCGACCGCCGCGATTGTCTTTTATTTCCTGCGTGAGGCATTTGAAAATTGCGTAGCGTTCGTCCGAACACGGCGGTC
Organism: Trichuris suis; assembly: GCA_000797535.1. NCBI lineage: Eukaryota > Metazoa > Nematoda > Enoplea > Trichinellida > Trichuridae > Trichuris > Trichuris suis. Next base: position 129,625 of record KN538417.1, read on the forward strand.
GTTCTGCAATGGCCAAATTTGAAACTATGCTTGTCCCACCGTTTCTGTGATATGGCTCCTTCGTGATTGGTACTCGTTTACACGTTTCGTGTTCCGTTGTCACTCTCTTCCAGTCCGTAATTGAACTAATCGCATTTAGCTCGTCTCTCGTTGAAGCCGTTAAATAAACAAGACGGTAGTAGCGTAATTCGTAATAACAAGGCATTCTGTTCATGAAATTTATGTTGCCGGCGCGGTTTTGGCCAACGGCAGAACATACGCACCAATCGCCGCTGTAAGAGCCTTCTTCAGTGACGTTTACTTTTTCTGTCGCCTTTTCTGGTAGAAATTAGCCTCATTTGAAGTGTGTTTTCCTGTTTTAAAGCGGTCATCACACAGAGTTGTTTGTTCCCGAATGACTGATTCTATCGCTGACGAAAGACTACATTGCCTATAGTGACAAGTTGAGAGAGAGAGAGAGAGAGACTTAGTAACATTTATTCAACCTTAAAGCGTAAAGAACAGCAGTAAGAAGAGGGTGTCAATTTCAGATGGGTCGGTCCTACTAGCAAGCTCCGGGGCACAGGTTGCAGCAGAAAGCTGGATTCCAACGAGTTTGACAGTAGCGCTTGTATGTTGGGCTGCTTATTGCATTTATGCAGGCTTGTTGGCCGCCGCCGCTGCTGCTACCGCCTTTGCCTCCCGGTGATGGGGGTCCACTTTCTTCGAAGTTGTTGTCTCTAAGGAATTTCTGCACATCTCCATAGTTTTCGGTAGCTTTGAAGTTGAATTCAACTGTATAACAGGCGACCGTTTGGGTACCGGCTCCAAGGCATTGTTCGGCGTATTGGGATTTGCATTTCTCCTTGCATCCGCGGCAGAAAAGGCCTCGACCTCCCTCGACGCAGCACTGGCAACCTTTGATGCCTGAATAGAAGCTGTTCGGGTCCGGTGGGGCAGTTGGGCTCGACTTAAGATTCAAGTAGACTTGGAATTTGCCACTCTAAAAATATCAAACTTATAAACTTGACCATTTTCGGGCGTAGATGCCATTTCTGGACAAGCAAACCAAGTATGATGTTGAACTTACTCCAATTTTGAATTTGCTTCTTAATCCGGAGTCCATGCCTTGATATTTTTGGTTGACCATTTGTTCGAGCTCATCCTTGTTTGGTAGACTAACGGTACGTGTTAGCGAATAGGTGTTGGGCGCTATTTCCGCGCACATGGTGCTGAACAAGCGCTCCGAACCGCCAAGTTGTGGTAGAATTTTCCTGCCGCTGCCCAATTCGCGCTCAACCTTAGCGGCCGACTTGCACAGGTCACAGTAGCGACTGAGATTTGTGCATAATTGAGCTAGCGCAACGTTTTACGTTGTCCAATATGCTTACCAGACGTTTCGGTCGGTCTTAACGAATCCAGCGTTTTCATCGCATGTAAGGCCACCTATCAACTTCTTCTGAGGTACGGCCGAATAGGGAATATCCCATTTGATGTTAAAGGGACCACCGCTGCCTATTGGCACTTGCAGGTTGACTCCAAGTTCTCCGGCAATGTTTTGAAGTTGCTTTTTGACTTGAATCTTGCCAAAGTTGATGACGAATTCTCCTGGAGCTGAAATGTAACGCAAATCGCGCCCGCGGTTGTCGGTCACTCGTATGTCTTTATCTTGGATGTCCAAGCCACCGCTGCCTTAAAATTTTAGTCGGTTTGGCAATGTGGATGAGCATATTATGGCCTCAGTACCTCCGGCGCATTGGAATACCTTGGCATTTTCTATGATGAAGTACAGATCGGCCAGACAGAGCGGTAGCAAAAGGCTAAGCGCAATGAGCAGTAGTTGCATCGTGACGACTTCGTCAAAAATCGGCCGCTCCAATGTCGCCTTTGCCGCTTTATAAGAGGCAATTGACGACCAGTTCTTTGCTCACCGGTACGGCCAAGTTAGAATTGCCTGCAGCGGCGATTTGCAGCAATCTGTTGGTGAATTTGTGCGCCAAAATGGGAAAGCGCAGGAGAAGACGACAAGAAAAACAACTTCTTTGCAACGGCTACATATCGACCTGTTTCCTTTTGGCGCCCGACACGGAGGACTGATGGATGAAGCCGCGTGCGCAATCATGCTAATTTTCCATTTTCCTTCAGCCGACCGGTCCTACGCATTACCGGTTCGTTCGGCGAAGTTTGACAAAAGTAGGCCTTTCTTGCGAACACATTGACAAGATTAGTTAGGCGTATTGTTCAAGAAAAAGATGGAAATCAAAACTTCTATTGATCACTGGTTGGCTGTCGTCTCTTTGCGGAAGGCGCGTCGACCGGATATCTTCTTAGCCGCAACTGCACAAGCCTTGAGCGCGTCGCTAAACGCCTCTCAAGGAAATTGGTTGCCAAAGTGGCAATTGCATTATTGTTATTATGTTTTGTTTACTGAAACTTACTTCGGAGATGCTGTACAGCATTTTCCACTCTTTCATTGCGAAACGTTTTTCAAAAAGGGACTCATATTCTCTGTTTGGCAGTCGTTGCTGCGGGCAGTGGGAAATCTGAAACTCTCAATGTTCTGTTACTTCCAACGGTTGTGAGCTTAATGGTTGTTATGTAATGGACTTTCCATGTGAAGGGATTCGCATGATTAGAGCTCGTAGAAGGTGGACAGTTTTTCTGATCGACTTGTGCGCAACGGTTTTCGTCTCCGCTGTTTTCACTTCATTTCGCTAAGTCGACGATGAAGTTGAATGTGACATTTTTAAATTGCTACTAATCGAAGAGTATGGCCTTAAGCGCATGTTCTGTGGACTGGCGGCTATGCTAGGCCGAGTAGGCGGCTTTCTTCAACTCAGCTCTGTTGAAAATAGTCCGACTTCGTCGTTACCACGCAAACTACCATCCTTCGTTCTTTTGGATATCACAAACGACATTGAACGGCAATGTGTGGGTTGGCTGTTTTCTATGACGCCTCAATTTTTCTGGGTTATCAGATTGGCATGATTGATTTTGTAAACGATAATACTGTTCACTTGGGCAACTGGGTTTCGACTGATGGAATTTCAATCTCGCTCATACAATCTTGTGCAGCCCTAACGTTGGTCCGTTTGGAACATTGGAAGGGATTCTTCTGTTCCAATGCATTGCGATAGCAGAGCGGTGTTATACTTAAAACCTTTTCCTCTTTCCTGATTGGATGGCTTTTACCGGTTCTTCAAGTTGACAGACTTCATGACAAGCGGAGTGTAGTGTAGAGTTATTGAAAACTTCCTAATCATAGAACGGATGTCAGTTTCTTTTCCGCGTCACCTCTTATGCGAATGCTTCATTTGATCCATTGGAAGGTCAAGTCCGTAAAAGGCTAAAAAAAGTATCATTACTGATCAGCAATGAATTTGGACAGTTTCCGTTGCATACTTGACTGACCACCTTCCCAAGCAATTAACTTTGCAATCTGTATATAGACTAGAATTAGTGAGATTTCTTGCTGATTAGAAAGGGCGCAATGCCAAGTTGCTTCATGTCTTTTTCTGTTGGCCATGTAATGATTGCATGTCGCGGATTGAAAACTTTAAAATTTCAAAATTTAACGGATAAACTTACACTATATTTTGTTATGTCAATTAAAGAAAGCTCCCAGCTTCGATTACTCAATACGTACGTCGTTCGGTGCAGTTGATACGATACTATGTGCTGCTTTTTGTACTTGCAGAAATTTCGTCCCTTTAAGCTCGACAAGCACTTAATTCAATTGCGATATCATGTAACGCTATTTGCAACCATAAGAACGGTTCAGTGTTTCTACACAAATAGTCATTGCAATAAAAATGATGCAAACCTTGTAATTTGTGCTCCAACTTTAGTGTCTTATGTAACGACAAAGCACCTTGCCCGCGATGGATGTTCGCCCTTAGGCAATGGCTTAGGCTGTTACATTGATGGTAGGTGATACAGGCAAAGTCCAAACGCAAGTTGAGACAAATGGCCAATTTGATTTGCAGACTTGATTTTCCCTCGGCAAAAACAGCTGTTTTCTTGCCTTTAGAGGCAGCGCAGGAACTGGTTGAAGCGTGTACTAGGATTGGAGCGCAAAAAAAGTAGTTTTATTGCGTAGGCGGAATTACAGTACGCCTCTTGGGCTAGTCACTTGAAGGTCATTTTGCAACAGTTTGTCAAAAAACTAAAATTGAAAGGAAATCAACTTACCGGTTAGCAAAGCAATGCGCATTCCGGAAAACGTCCAAAATATGTACCCAAAAATGCAATACTGTCCATTGCATCTTTATTTAAGCGAAATCGTACCTCGAAGTAAAGGCAATGCAAAAGGTTTCCTAGAAATGAAGTGAAATGAGCCTTTCAGAAGCAAGTATAGCTTTTTTTTCGCTGCAGTTAATCGCCTTGTCTTAAGCTGAATGTTTGCAGTTGGAGCACCATTAACTCTGAACGTTTCATCGCGAAATACGGGAAATTTCCCCTTAAGCAGAAAAAAGGTCATTTCCCTATCGCGTTGGCTAAAAGTGCAAACTGCAAGGTGGTCTACGCCGGCGTTGTCCCAATAAATCCGGAGAACCTAAGCCGTTGGTCCTTTGGAAAGTAGTTCAATGGTTAAAATGGGTCTACGAGGTTTCCTTATTCCCAGTAGGGACAGTAAAAAGTGGGAACACGTCGAAAATGTCCGAAAGTGGTTGATTAACGTCTTTGGACAAAAGGCAGCTAGTTTCTTTTGCTATGGCATTCATAAGCTGGCAGAACGTTGATAGAAGGTTGCTGCAAGTTATTCTCATGAATATTTTTAGTTGTTGAAGTCGAGAACGGCTTTCTGCACTGGCTTAACAAATTTTATCACTTGGCCATAGGGAACGAGAGCGTATAGCCACAAGCATGCGTGTAAATTTTCATCACATGGTTTGTAAGTCGTTCAACCCATCATCAAAGCGAATAGGCTATGGTGAATTGTGAGCAGATAAGTTTATAGTGCTGAAATCAAGGAAACTGGAAATGTTTTCACGTCTTTCATTGTCGGAACGGCCACATCAAAAAGGCCGCGTCACTTGGTTACGGTAACCCTTTGTGGCTAGCTTAAAACTTCTAAAGCTTCTCTAATGTTTAAGCGTGCCAAAGTGCGAATAAATCGTCATTCTAAATAGAACATTAAAGTTCCGAAAGTGGTTAAACAGTGGACACAGTAATCTGACGAACGCCTTTCCCTGAAGACGATTGGACGGTTAAGACCCCGTCGACTTAAATGTAAATTGCAATAGAACAATTCGCACTGCGATTTGCTTCTTTCGCATGTACAGCAATAACAGTAAACAGCATAAACGCGGGATAGCGAACTAACTGCCCTCTCTACATCGACGACTGATGACGCACGATTGAAAAGCTGATTTTTTCTCAAAATAAACGCTTTTCTGCTTAACGGAAAATTTTCCGCGTTGCACGTGTCAAATTGCATAGTTTCATTCCCAAAGATTCCGCTTGCGATTGTCGCAGCAATTATGAAAACTGCGGTGCAATTTTGAGATTTTTAATATGTTAAACGGCAAGTTCAATAAAATTCTCCAATTTAAAGGTGCACGGAAGCCTGTCGCGCAAGTTTTTCCATCAAAACTTATTTGTGTATTGACGAAATGGGATTTTCAGGTTTTAACTCTACAGAAGTCGACAGTATGACGTCATTGATCTAGAAAGTATAAATATAAGTCTTAACGGTGGCGGTCCGTTGTTAGCTTACCCCTGATGGCGCTCTTGACGTTGTGAACTTACTGCGTAGCGGGGCAGTTGCCCCTGGGCAACATTTTCTTCTTTTGTTTACACCGACAACCATGTCAGCGTTTCACAATAGCAATCCCGTGGTAAGGGCGTTCAGCTTTTGTGCATCCCGTCGTTTACCAGCGAAGAATTCACCGTTTCGAATCGGTCCCTTCCTTTTAGAATCGAATTTACCGCAGCGTTATCGATGACGTTTGCAGCAATTCGCGCGAGGGATTCTTGGACGAGGGTCTCGATGAACAAGTTCTTCAAGAGTTCAAACACGTAAGTTGTTTTGTCCATTTCCCATTTCTCGTCAATTGCGTAGTGTCTACAGCGTTCGTGCACGCCAGGACGGTTCCGTTTTTCCGTTGCGCGACTTTCTAGATGAACGTTGGTCGCTTTGTTGTTTTACTTTGTTTCGCTAGATTTAACATCACCCTTTTGATAAATGCTGAATGACTTGCATGCGAAGTGATATTTTCTTGATGCAGACGTGGGAAACAAAGGTTCTCTCAACCAAAGCAATCGACTCATTTTCGGACAACCTCAACACTGGTCCTGTTCGTGGTAGCTACGTTCCTCCAGTGCCAGCCACGAGCCATGGCGTGAGAATACCAATGATGTCCTCTTTGCAGTTGGGTCCGCAGGGGCTACCGTCCAATATCACCTTGCCTGCTGGACTAGTGGCGGGTACTCCTTCCGGGTTCGTTATTCAACCACTGGCAGGTTGTGTGTTTCACACTTCGTTTCAAATGTCACATGTTGATTAGGCAAAAATTTAGGAGGTCAGATTAGATATTTACCCAATGCCGCGGCTGTACAAGCACGGCCTTTTATGACAAAAATTGTCGGTGCCGCTCCATCTTCAGCTCTTGCCAGCATGGTCAACAAACCGGTTGCTCAGGTCGATAGGACGGCGCCTACCGATCATGCTGGAGTAATTTGTCCACTTTTAAATTGCCGTGTGATTTAATCGTTTCTTTAAGCCTGTTTATCAAGTTGATGGTCCCGCTGGGGTCAGCGATCCCGAAGATGCGGCTGACGACGAAGATCCTGAGGACTTGGAAGAAGAGGAGGAAGAAGATTTCACAAATTCCGGTCCAGTTGAGGACGGGGTAATTCAACTGTCGTTAGCGTTGATCGTTTCAATATATACTGTTTGTTTACGTTAGGATCCTTTGAACTCGGATGATGACTTGAGCTTCGAAGACGATACGGAGATGTTTGAAACAGAGAATGTCGCTGCATGTCAGTACGAAAAGGTGAATACGAAAATTTCTAACCGATTGATACCATTTCAGGCTGTGAGTATTCCATTTCAGGTTAACCGAACTCGCAACAAATGGAAGTTTGTTTTCAAAGATGGTATTATGAACATAAGCGGCAAAGATTACGTTTTCAATCGCGCTTCCGGTGAAGCCGAGTTTTAAATATGTCACGTACGCTGTACTTAATGCGCTTCATGATTGTTATGTAGCATGGTGTGGTTGGGTACGTGATCATCCATCGTCTTGGTGTAAGGTATACCAACAGGTCCAATGCTTTTGGTTTTAACCCACCACGTTTGCAATGAATTACCCGCAAATGCTTATTCACAGAAATAAACGTAATTTTGGGAGTTCAGCTTTTGTTTTTATGCAGAGTGGCATGCTCAGCCGAGCTTCTCAGTCGTTTGGCTTTGGCACAGTTTTTTTTAATAGTTGCTTATAGGTGCGATACCTTTGAACATGTTTTTGCGCCGTTATAGCCAGCAAGTTGGCGTTGGACGTGTTGTTCGCGCAGTACGTCGCCCAGTGGTTACTCCGGTTACATTGACCGAACGTGCAAAGCAGAAAATCTTGGAATACTTAAAGCAGCAGCCGACAGCTTCCGGTATACGCATGAGCGTTAAACAACGCGGTTGCAACGGGTTGGTGTATAGTTTTGAATATGCATCAAAGAAAGACCCGTACGATGAGGAAGTTAAACTCAATGGTGCGAAGCTATTCATTGAACCGAGAGCTTTGATGACTGCGCTTGGCACCGAAATAGACTACATTGAATCGAAACTTTCTTCTGGATTCGTTTTTCGCAACCCAAACGTTAAAGGAACATGTGGCTGCGGCGAAAGCTTCAACGTGTAGGCTTATGTTGCTTTTATTCGACAAATCGTAATTGTTGTGCATGATTGTGCTTTTTATTTGTAAATAAACTGCCATCCATGTGCTTGCATGCTTTTTGTTCGGTTTTTTGACGAGATATTTGCTAACCTTGAAACGTCTGCAAAAAATGGGCTGATGTGATGATGATCAGTTATCTTTACCTAACTGGAGTCAATGCATCGTTTAGACTACATTTCTATCTCTCTTAAGTGTTTTGTCGTTGTCACATTGCGCAATACAAATGCGTCATGAAGTAATGAGGGAACAAAGTTTGTACATCTTCAGTACAGGCGGGTGCATCGACAGTGTCTCCAACAAAGTAACTACCGGAGTAGATGTGGTCTCTAGAAAGTGAAATTGCAGCAAGGCAGTTTAATGCCAGTTAAACCAATAAGGCTATTTACATAAATATGGAAGCGGTACATACAGTACGCTGACAAAGTATGTGCAAGTACCAAGCGAGCAAAGCTGCCGACAAATGTCCTTCCTTCCGACAGTAACATGTTCTTTCTTTCAGCATTTACGGATTGCTTCTTTCGAAAGCAGTGTACTTAAAAGAATATCATATAGAATACATGAACTATGAATCAGTTGAATGTGTGTAATGCTTTGCGACGCAAATTCAATCTTTCTGAAACTTTTTGTGGGCAATTTCAACTTTCCCTGAGTTTCATCGACAGCTATGGACGTCTTGCTCCGTTTAGCGTTTAGCCATTGCACCATCTAAACGAGTGATGCTCCTAAGCGTTTCTGCTCAATTTGCTTTTGTAAATGAACACTTTGATAAGGTTTTACAGCTCTGCTCGCTCTCAGGATCGATGTATCATTTGGTAAATAAATTGCTGGCAAGATAACGAAGCTTTTGGGCTGTTGCTGACTCCATGCTCAGCGTATCGTTGAGTCACTCCATGGAACAAGCGATATGTTTCGCAGATGAGATCCAACAGGTAAAAGCGACTTTGCTTGAGCAAGCAAGAAGAGAAAACGCTTTTGATGCGTCTGTGTTTCAGTGGTGAATAAAATGAGCGTTAATCTCTCCATTTACTAGCTTGTGACTGCCGTCCTAAAATCCCGTTTATTTGCCAATTAAATTTTGAATAATAACGTTTTTTATGCTCAAAAAACTAGCTTTTGGGGTCTTTTCCATTAGACGCCCGGTGAATACTGTATCAGGAAGTAAAGTCAAGTTCAATTAGGCCAAGTAACCGCTTGCAACCTAAACAGAAGTTGTCACTGCTGATTTTAGGCTTAAGGTTTACTGGGGCAAGGGATCTGGATTTGAGGCTTAGCTTTGGCGACTTGCGGTTACCTGGTCTAATAGAACGTGGTTTTACTCCAACCTATAGTACTCATCGGGCATCTGATGGAAGAGACCCAGCTTTGAATTCCACTTCAGATGGTTTCAAACGAATCTATGCCACTTTTTTTTCGTATCACGTTCTAAGCAGAACAACGTTGCGGGTCTAGAACGGGAAAACTGCTTGCGAAGAATTTTGTACTGGTAGAAAATAGTTTTTTACATTAAAGAGAAGTTCAATCTCTTTTCCATTAGAGGCTTAGCGAGCACCGTACGTGGAATTAAAATAAGCTCTGCTGGCAGAGGTAACCCATGCAGCCCATACTGAAGCCTAAAATGGGCTGCGTTTCACTTTGCCGTGTATCACGTCGCCACGTGTCACTTTGCCATGTACCACTTTGACATGTATCACTCTGCCGTATGTCACTTTGCCGTATACCACTTTGCCATGCATCACCTCACCATGTACCACTTTGCCCTATATCACTTTGCCGTAGAACCACTTTGCCTTGTATCGCTTTGCCGCGTAACACTTTGCCATATAACACTTTGCCTTATGCCATTTTGCCATATACCACTTTGCCATGGAATCACTTTGCCATGTACCACTTTGCCGTGTGTCACTTTGCCATGTGTAACTTTGCCGTGCAGTCACTAGGCCGTACGCGTACTTAGAGTTTTCTCGACTTGCGCAGAACTTGGCTCCAATAGTTCAACTCTAACCGACCCTGGCAAAGCTCCTTATCGTCATCTAACGTCGACTCTCCTATTTCATGCGGTTGTGATGGATTTCCGTCGCCCGTCCATTCCAAAAAGTGGT
>KN538417.1:140814-179519 GCA_000797535.1 Trichuris suis
GCAAATTGATGCTTCTTATTTACACGATGATTTTCTATTATTTCCTAATGATATTGCAGTTATTTAGAATTCTAAGCTGAAGCGAGGTGGGCTTACGATAAGAACTGCTTTTTTCTGTTCTATTTTTTGTAGATCAGTTGAAGACGTATAAAGCGCTTGAGCAAGACAGAGGCAACGCATAAGAGCTACGAGCGTTTAGTTAAATCGCAGAAGAAGATTTAGCACTCATCGTAATTAAGTGTTCGCAGGTTTGGTGTGTACGTGTGAACCGTTTTTTCCAACTTCGTACAGTACCTCTTTTAGGTGACGTTGACATTTCTGGTGTCCCAGATGGATAGTTGGTTGTTCGTTTGTTTGTGTTTTGTATCTACGGTCTGCAGGGCGCTTGCCGATGAGCCAACCGGCCCGAAAGTCACGCAGAAAGTTTTCTTTGACATAACAATCGGAGGAAATAATGTTGGTCGCATTGTTATTGGACTCTTCGGCAATACGGTGCCAAAGACGACAAAGAACTTCGTCGAACTGGCTAAGCGTCCCGTCGGGGAAGGCTACAAAGGTTCTAAGTTTCATCGCGTGATCAAAGACTTCATGATTCAAGGTGGCGATTTCACTAACCATGATGGCACTGGCGGCCGTAGTATCTACGGTAAACAGTTTCCGGATGAAAACTTTAAGCTGCAGCATTATGGCGCTGGCTGGCTCAGCATGGCGAACGCTGGGAAAGATACCAACGGTTCTCAGTTTTTCATCACCACCGTAAAGACATCTTGGCTCAACGGAAGGCATGTCGTCTTTGGTAAAGTTTTGGAAGGCATGAATGTTGTCAGAAAAATTGAAAGCACAAAGACCGGTTCCAACGATCGTCCTGTTGAAGATGTCGTCATAGCCGACTGCGGAGAACTCCCAGTCGATCAGCCATTCGCTGTGACCAAGGATGATGCGAAGTGATTATAGCAAATTTCTTATATAGGCACACTTGTTAGCTACGCTTTTACCTAATTTGTTTTCGTTTTCAATTCATCTGTGGTTATGTCTCTCCGTTGGCTTAATAAATATGCTATCCAAAATTGATTTGCACCTGTTCAATTAGCGGGTTTAAATGTAAAATGGATGCGAAATTTATCTCGCAAAATGAAAGAAACCGTGTACTGTCTGTCAGATATAAAGTGCTCTTTTGAAATAAATTTGCTTTACTTAAAAAACCATGTAAGTAAAACTCAGGGACTGTAATTGTAGAATTACATAAGGTAATTTCATCCGAGAATGTACGGAAGGTTAGAAAAAACGAACAACATGAAATTCCTCGATTGTTGCCTGCTAATCAACCATACTGTAAGTGTCTCGAATTATGCGCTTTGACGCAAGTTGCTTTGTTTTTCTGTCTTTTGCGAGATGTAGATGTGGTTCGGTTCGCTCGATAGGCAGTTGTGTTTGGCAGTTTTTACTTGTTATTTTCGTCTTTACTTTCTGTTTGTTGCGCGTCTTGCTTTTGGCCGAAGCGTTCATTCGTTTCTCGGTTTGGTGCGACTTTCATTGTCAGCTGCAGCTATGCGTGAAGAATTAGGAAAAGATTTTGTTTTGTACTCTTTTCTTTTATTTTCAAAATTCTCATTTCGCAGCGTGTAATCGGCGTGGCGAGTTGCAGAAACGAAGATGATCTTTAATGCCGTACTTATTCATTGTTTTCCAATCGTCTCGGTGTAATGTAGATCGCAGCGAAATCGATTCTAACCAACATGGATGAACACGCGGAGTCGCCGCCTTTGGTTGAGGTTATTGCCATTAATATAGCCTTGCTGCTAATCTCTGTAAAAAGTACTCTCTTCTTCAGGTTCTTCGGGATTTGACGTTAGACCGGAGCAAGTTTGAACAGTTGTACTTGGAAATATGCAATTACCTGTCCAAACACGTACCACAAGTTTACAATGCGTATGACGATCCCGCAGAACAGCAAGAGCCGTCACAGGTTTTTCTACCTTTTTTGGATGATTCATCTCTAGCTTCTTTTCAGGAGATTAATAATTTAATTTTCCGTCCAATCGTTGAGCTGTATTGCGGTGCTGCTAAGCTGGACTTCCCCGAGTTCTTTAAGCGATACAATATTCCTCAGTTAGAAGCTTCCCATAGGTGTAACCATGTGTTTGCAAACGGTGAGGCAACTTATTCGTGCAGGTAGATACGAATGTGTTATTTGACTTTTAAAAAATCACTTTGTAACATTCCACTTCAAGAGGTTGCGCTGCTGATCCAACTTGCGTACTTTGCGCTTCCTGCTTCGAGCTATCCGCTCATAAAGAGCACAAGTATATGGTGAGCTGTAGACTTTGAGATTTTGCTTGTTCTTTTAAGATGATATGTTCAGATTACGACCAGCTCTGGTACAGGATACTGTGACTGTGGTGATCCAGAAGCATGGAAGGCGGACCCTTTTTGTCAGCAACATCAACCCAAAAAGTCTCTACCCTCTCATGAAGCTGTCGCCTCGTTGTTGCCTGAGGGAACTGAGCAGAGATGGCAGATGATCACTGAATGCCTTTTAATCTACGTTGCAAACGTACTATTGTCTACATCGTTGCCAAAGCCGTTGGTGGCGCAGTAAGCTTTACGATTATCCATTTAGCATTGCTCTCATTTCGTCTTAGACAAAGTGAACGTGGTTTCCAGTGTGTATTATTCAATGACGAACTGCATTCATATGAGTCCGTCATCTATTCGGTCATGTCGACTTTGAATTGTTCACTTTCCGTTGCGACCCTCTATGTGACAAGAGTGGATCGCATAGGACGTGCCACAATTTTTTGCGGTGATCAAGCAGACTGTAATGCAATAAGAGACAGAGTTGCGGTAAGTTGTTAATAAACAAACTTCATTTTGCTCTATTGCAAAATCAGTAATTTAAAAACATTTCCTATTTAAGAGGAAACCTTTAATAGAACTCTCATAGGCAGCCGTTCCGAGATACTGCATGACAGTAGCTTTCCTTGAAGCACACTTCGTTTCAGTGATACCCAGCTTCAATCGATATCCGTCCGTATCATCTTTTTTCACGGCTTTCGCCGTTAGAGGGGCAAATGTTAGCTTAGCTTTCGAACCTTTTCCGATCCGTCTAAAGATAATCAAGTTCATACGGTATATTTAAGTTTCATCAGGCGTAGAATACATTGATTAGGTGCTTCTGAGCAGCGAAGCACTGCGTGCTCAGCTACTCGATCAAGTAATCAAGGCATCCCAGTAGGTGAACATGCTGCAGTCAGAACCGAGAAAGTCACTTTCTTCTAAGGAACGTAAAAGGGGAATTGCGCATCCAGCATAACTCCAAGTATAACCTATAAAAGGAGATGAAAGTTACTTATTGTTTCCCCTTTTCAATTTTCTGCCTTTCTTAAGAGAAGCGTGTAAAGGTCATTGGCGCCAAACTTGTGTAGCATAAAAATTTTGACGATTCAGTCAGTTGCATTCATACTGTACTTAGGGTTATTCTGCTGAACAATCGCTGCGCCCTTTGGAGGTCAAAACAATTGAAAGCAGCTTCGTAGCTCATCAGTATTTTGCACAAGCATTGTTGGATTGGATATCCGGCAAATTGCTTTACGATTGTCGTAAGTTGAATAGGTGACGTATTAACGGAGGTGTTCAATTTATGTTCGCTATTTTCAGCTTTGCTGCTGCCCACATTTTGCGCAGTTTTGATGGGTTACGAGGGAAGCTGTTGCCGCGCTTTCAAGAAGTGCTTAGCCGCAACGCTGTTGACTTCCGACTCTTTCTTGTGGAAAAGTACTTTGACGCGTGATTCCCCCTTTTAGGTAGAATTTATATTTTTTCCTTTTTTAGCATGTCGTGTCAGCGTGCAGCGTCTAATAATGTCAACGTTACTTAAGGAGGCGCGTTCCAGGAAAAAGTTCTCCGTTTTGTTCTTGAAAGTAACCGTCGGCTTGTCAGCCTCTGCCTGCAAGTTCTCCCATCGACTTTACATTGTAGCTTTATCCCGAACTATTGGACTTGTACATCCTGGATGACTACAGCCTTGTCGTTTGCTCCATCTCAATGTCCGTTCAAGTATTTACGGTGAAGTCCATTGTAAGCCGTCTTTGCTGCCACTATTGACAACTGCATTAACTGATTTGCAAGGCGATGAACCTTATCAAAAGCCATGACGCATTATCGCACATTTTCAAAGCTCTCCATTCACGCTGCGTCGAGTATCACACAGGTTTTGGATCATATCTTCAGCAGTTTGAATCTCTCTAGCAGCTGCTTCCTTGTAGATGACGGGCCGTTAATATTTAGGCGGGAAGTTGGAATTCATCCTGTCTCATTTATTGGCCAGTGTTTAAAGGACGTCAGGTATGATTTTTTAAAAACCTTCTTTGCCCTTATACTCAGCCGACCGCGTTTAGCTACTTATTGACAAACGTGCCCAAAGCGGATCAGTGGGACGACTTGTTGCGAGTCAAATTTGTTAGAGGCTACCGTACGCTGACTATGTTCCTAAAGTGTATGCAGGATATGGAAAAATCGGTTCGACACATCGACGTACACATTGAGTGGGAGCCAATAATTGAAACGGCTTACAATTTGGCCGAGTCGAGCAGCAGCCTGCTTCAACTAATTCACGAATGGGCAAGCAGCGACGTAACAATTTCCATTTTCCCCAATGCCCCGATAGGTCATTTCATCTTCCTTTTTCTAAGGCGAAAGTTGCGTCGCTGTTGCTTAGGCAGGCAGCCTGCGACGTTGCATTCTACCTGCACAAACAGTCGTATCGTTATCGCTGGATCGATTGTAAGCCATTCCTCTGTGCCGGTGTTTTAAAGATTTGAATAACGGATTTTCAAGTTGGCAGCAAAAGAGTCAGCTGCATTGCGTACGATTCGAAGGTTGACGAAGTATCCTTCTTTTCACCACTTCAAAGAATGCTAGCCGGTTTGATTCTTTTGCTTAGTCTAGTTTTATGTAAGTTATGATGCTTTTAGGCTTATATTTAAACATTCCTCTATGCGAGGTGCCTTTTAACACTTGGAAAACGCTCTTCGGAGTGGACATAAATCCTGTAGAGTTGATTCAGTCTGCCCTTCGCGTTCAAGTCTGTTGCGCCGAAACAAGTTGCGGTATGTGGAGAAGGAATGGACGGGCGGCAGCCTATCAGGTAAAGCTAGCATGTTTTTAAAGTGGGACGTACGTTAACCTGCTCATTCAGGAATATGCGTTTCGTAGCTTAGAGCGGCGGACCGAGATGTACGACAGGGATATTTTGCTCTTGCAAGTATGAGCAGAATGCCTCTGCGTGAATTTTCACCATTATTGGGTAAATCTCATTCAGATCGCAGCTACGCTGATGAATACGGATCACTTTGTCATTCAGCTGATCTCCTCATTTGACTTGCAAGATTTCCTAAGGTAATACGTTTTCAAAAGTCGTCCTTTCATTTTCATTTAATTTTAGCCACAGTTATCAAGAAACTCGCTCCGAAGAAGAAGGCCTTCGAACGCACATCACCGAACGTTTTCTCCAATTGCTCATAATTGTGCTGGGTAAGCTATGTCGTTGGTAGAAACGAAGTCTTCTTTATTGACCACGTAACTTAATTATCAAATACCTTGCACTCATGCTTTGTTACAGTACGCCAAGGCTCTCGCCTGAAGATGCGATCTTCTTCCGGGAGCTTTGAGAAAGTAGAGCTTTCTCGACTAAACCGATGGCCTAACCGGTCTGTTCTGAAAGCTCGTTTTTTGAGCGTTTTGGGTTAATATTAAGCGCGTACGCTTGATCTTCCCGGGCAAATGTCTTTTCTCTATGAAGTTAATGCGTTTTGTGAATCGTACGAAACGCACCCGCGTACGGAAGGTTCTTTCCCTTTGTTGATGGAAGGAGAGTAAGATTCAAAATTAGAGATGTGCAGGTTTCTTATGTACAGTAAGATCTTGCCGGGCAAATTTTTGAAGCTTCAGGTTTTGTGCTAGTTGGAATCGCGGCTTTTTAAAGCTCAAATGACTTGAGATCGTTGCAGCAAAAAGTTTGAGCAGACGTTTGCGAATTTTTCGACAATAATTCTCTGAAGTTGGCGCAACATTTTTACCCATTGCGTCAGAACCAGCCTTCCGCTCCGAGCCGTCTTGCGCATCAAAGCAGCTTTTTGAACAGACAACTCGTAATGGCATTGAGGAAATGGGTTTTTAGAATTTATCGATAAGTTTTGCAGTTTCGTTGTAAAATGCTGCATTTCCTAGTTTTCCGATTGTTGCCTTGAGCGTTTGCGCTTTCGCATATGCGTAACTTTTTATAGTCTGAAAACTTTAAAAAAAAGTAACTTTCGCCTATTCTAAAAGGTTTTTACGGTCCTCTTCGTTTGAACAGTTAAAGCGCATATGTGTTGGTCATATTTGTCGCCTGCTTTTGTTAATTCAATTGTAGCAAACAAGCTGTTTTTAGGCGAAAGATGGGCTATTGGAGTTGGGAATGTTACTAAACGCGATATACTTCGTCGATCTGCTTTGCATGTTCTCTTCCAAGGGCCGGCCACTTTCAGCAAGCTTGAACAATGCGTTGTTTCCCAAGACCGAAACGACAACTCGTTCGAGCAAATTGTTTCTACCATTGCAGATTTCAAGTAAGCGACGTTTTTCCGTGCTGTTTAAATATTTAAATTCAATTTTTCTTAGGCCTCCGACTGTTAGCGCAGGCGGTACATACTCACTGAAGGAAGAATATCTAGTCGAATACAATCCATTCTATTGGCACTACAATAAGAAGCAGGTTGCGGAAGCGGACAAATTCCAAACGGACTTCCGCAAGGAAAAGCCAACTCACATTAAAGGTATATTCACGTGTACGGCCTTCCTGAATCGATTCGTCAGTTGTAGCTTGCCCACCACCGGTTGCGCCTCAGTTCACTCCATTGTTTTTGCCTGTGCTCAGAATTTTCTGCTGCGACAGTTTGCTTTACCTTCTGGCCACCATTTTTGGTCGTGCTGTAGAAAATTCCCCACTCGTTACCGAGACTCAATTGCATCGAGCCTTGTTCATTGTCGGAATCGCTTTAAACGAAGAATCCGCTCAACTGTCTGTTGACCCGCCTCCCGCCGAAAGGTAGCGATTCCCCGGAAAGATTTGCCTTCGCATAAAAGGTCGTCAATTCCTTAGAGTCAATTTCACCGAGCGAGCAGCTCAGTCTTGCAAATGGAAGGACTTGAACCTAACTCAGCTGTTGGAAAGGGTTCGAGTAGGGAAGTTGTCCGGAATGGTTCGCAGCTTGTTGGAATGGACTTTCCGAGTAAGTACATAAGCTGTTCCTACGAATAGTTTGTTTATTGGCCACTTTTCAAAGATGCTAAGAAGTATAGAGCAGCGAAAGGACGCTTCCCTCAAAGGCGAATGTTCATCCGCGCCGGCTGAAAGTTCAAAGCTTGACTTATCCAGCGAAGAGGGCGAAAGCGCCAGGAAGCGACAATGTCGAGAGACGGCTCTTTTGAAGCGACAACTGGCGATGGCTCACATTAAGCAAATGCAGGAAAGCTTCCAGACGGTATTGTTTGTCCAAATTGTTTTTTTTTCTTGTTGCTTCATCCTATTGTTGCCGAGCTTAGAAAAATAAATTGGAATTGGAGGAAACGATACATCTTCTTGAAGGCCTTTCCTACGGCACCGAGACGAGGTAGTAGTATTTTTATATTCAAAGCATTCCTAACTTCCCCTGAGCTGTTTTTAGGCAGGTGAAAGAACAAGAGTTTGCCGTCTCTTTGGGTCCCAAGCAAAGCGTTACGTTGCCTTTCGAAGATTCGAATGCCGATTGCGTTCTCTGCCAAGAATCAGATACGGTCAAGACAAACGGGCGACTAATGGTTTATGCAGCATTGATTCAAGAGTAATACTTAGCACTGTTTGAATTAATACATTGATCATTGTTCAGCTCCTCTGTATACCGCAATCGTCGGAAGAAGCGTATTCGCGACGAGGATATATGGAATTATTATTATACGACTTTTTCATTCAACAGCGCAGTCCACCTTAGCACCTGTGGCCATGCAATGCACTGGGAATGCTGGAACGCGTAATTCCTATAAGAATGCCCCTCCAATAGTGGTCATATTTGCGCTTTAGTTATTTCGCTGGCATAGCTCAGCAAGAGCAACATCAAGGTTTCATGTGGCGATCATCCATAACACCGACGGATCCTCCTGAATACCTATGTCCACTTTGTAAACGAATTTCGAACACAGTAGTCCCTTTGCTACCTGCTGCACGAGAGCTGTGGCGTTCCAGGTGTGAATGCCGACGGCATTTCTAATGGAGGATAAAAGTTCAAATTGCTTGTAGTGCCAATGAGGAAGAATTCAGCTACAAAAAATGGCAGGAGACGATCGCTTCGGTTATTAACGCTTTAGGTTATTGGGACGACGAAGTGGTGGACGTTAAAATGTTGCGTATTCCGTGGTTGAAAAAGAAGACACTATCGCCCGGTGAAATTCTGCTTAGAATTGTTAGACCTATCGGTACGCTTCGCTTAACATCCAATCCATACGGTACATTCGAATTTTAATGGAGCCTTTCATAGCCGCGTACGGAGCCACAACAACCCGCGTATGTAAAATTATCTTTTTATTTGCGATTGCCCGATGGGACGCAGCTCGTCAATCGCAAACAAAAAAATAATTCCACGCGATTTGTTCTTCCGTGCGCAGTTGTGAAGCGTTCCTACACCTGTAATAAAAAATCTACATATTCAATGTAATTTAGAAGAGCAGGAGAGAAGCGCAAGAACGGACGGGTCATCAGCAATGTCAAATGATTCGGAAGATAGCCAAACGGTCAGCGAAGGTGAAGGGTCTGATTATTTCTCTACAGCCGAGCTCGCCGACGACCGTACGTCGCTGGAATGGAAGCCACATTCCACCTATAAGAGTTATTACAAACCAGGGTAAGCCTTTGTTCCAAGTATACTGTTAATATTAATGAACGTTCATGTCGAATATGCTTGCAGGCATAGCTTACGAGCTTATACTTTTAGTTTAACGCTGACCAGTGATTATAAGACCGCCATAACCGCGTTCGTCCATTCGGTTTACGCGGTAAGCCGCCGTTAAAGCGTATGTTACCTTTTGAATATGCGGTTGGTTTTCTTCAGATGGGTTACATCCGCGCTTCTCCATGTTCTTACTACGTCATACAGACCACCTATCATGCACTGGCGTACACGATACGCTGCGTAGAGAGTGAACTTGAGCTGGAGAATAAGGCTCTTTTTGGCGCCTTTTCCGTTAAGCAGGTACGACAAGGCGTCTGTTGACCAAATATGGCAAGGAAGGTTTGCAATTGTTTTCAGCGTAGTTGTCTGACGGCTTTTCCGAGATGCGTCGCATATTTTGGAGCGGCATTTGGTCAGCATTATCTTCGCTTCATGCTGCTGCAACAGTTGAAGCCATTCCTTCCGTCGCGACTGTTGGAGAAGTTGGCAAAAGCGACGCCCGGACACTCGGACATCCCTTGCGTATTACAGATTGACCTCTTTACCAGCTACGTACGCATATGCGTTATTTCAAATACGCGCCTGTGCGCCTAGTGTCTGCCATTTTAGGTGCTCGTGACGTTTATGATGACGACTTTATCATCCGGGGAATTATTTGAAGCTGTCCTGCCGGTTGGTGGTCCCTGTGAGTTCCATCTTCTTCGTCTTGTGCTAAGCGCACTGTGTTTGCAAATATTTTGCTCTTCCACTGACGATGGACCACCACCCGCAGTGGACGCAGCGCTTGCCAGTCCGGCCGACGAATTAGCTTTCGAACGCTTGCGTGCACCCTTGTCCGAATGGCTCAAATTAAGCGGCCCACTACCAATGGAATCTGCCCCCTTAAGGCACGTTATCTTGAGGGAAGCAGTAAGAAAGTTTCTTCGCATGGTCGCCTTGTTCCAGTACAGTCTCACTTTGATTCCCCCTCCGGAAGCTTTGAAAGGTAGACGCAGATGTTAGCTGCATACTTGCTTTTGGCCAACTTTGTTTTTTTGCATATCAGATCCCAGCATAAAGGATGATTTCCCGTTGGTTTGTCGTTATCTTGGTCTTCCAAGTACGCTGTCAGAGCTGGTGGACTTCTTGGACATGGACGCCATCAAAAGGTAGCTCCCCAGCAATGTGTATACTCATTTTGTCTTATTTTGTTTTTTTCTTTAGTTGGTGCTCTTTAAATAAGGTTCGCAGTTTGGTGCGTGACAGGGAGCTGCCGCGATTTCCAATCGTACGCCCGGAAAGGTTGATAGACCTTCCGTTAAAATATGACGACGCTTTGGCGGCGTGGGCATCTTGCAGGTACGACACAATTGCTAAATGGAAGATGGAATATATTCAAAGCTTATTTCATTCTTTAGATGTCCATCTTTGGGTACAGTCGATTCGGCAACTGGTAGCGTCTGTCTAGTCTGCGGCAGCGTTATATGTACGCAACCGTATTGTTGCAAGAAAGCTCTTGGTCATCGATTGGTCAGTAATTGCTTTTTCCATTCCTTGAACTGCTCCAGCGCCATATATTTATATCTTCGGTAAGAGAAGTAGTTTGTCCAATGTTGAAAAGGTTATTTTCAACTGGTGTTCATGTTTGAGCATTTCAACCTGTCAAGTACAGGTATCCGCTCCGGGTTGTCGCGTTTGTCTTGTCAGCGCCCCGTACGTCGACGAGCATGGCGAGACGGATGAAGGATTAACCCGGAGCAATCCGTTGTTCTTTAACAAGACAATGTACGAACATATTCAACTTAAGTGGATGACCCATTCGATGCCTGAGTTTGTCGTCAAGCACACGGAAATTGGCGAAAACGGGCTTATTCTTTTATGAGAAGTGTTGTTCTTTTTTTATAAAATGTTCCGCTCGGTAGTATGGATTATCTCTATCTTAATGTTTTCGTGTAAAGCTGTGGATTGGAAAAGTGAATTAAAATTCACGTATGTGCCTGAAAAATGAGGCTTTTGGAATGTCGTTTTCAGAGCGCGCCCCGTCGATACGTCTACCCGAAAAGTGACAGCTTTGCAAAGCTCTCTCTCTCTCTCTCTTTCTTTGCAGCAGAGTCATGCGCACGCGAAGCTAGCAAACCGCCTCGCGGCTGTTGACAAAAACCTGCTTGCACATGTGGCTGGCCCGTTCGAAGCGCGTTATTGCCAGTTGGAGGACAAAGAGTGCGATGCGCGTTGGTGCATCACGTCTCAGTTCTAATGGAAGAGAGCAATTGTAGACTTGGTGATTAGTCGGTTGGTGTTGCAATTTTTCGACCTCCAAAAATGGCTGAAACCGAGGGCACGTCGAACCCAAATCCGGACGACATAATGTCTGACGAAGATCTGGAGCGAATGCTCAACAAGATGCAAGCTGAGGGCAACGAAGACAGCGTAGCCGAGCTGCTTAGTAGGCGTTGTTGATCGATTTTGAATTGTTCACTTTGTGCATATGTGTATTGTCTTTTCAGAAATGATGAACGAAAATAGAATTATCACCAGGGAAGAGGCGGAGTCTATAATACAAGGTGAATGAACTGGCCGGAATGCTTTTGAGTCAATTGGAGAGAAAGAGCAGTGGTTTTCTTTTTTGTAGAACGTGAAAATGAAGTGGTTAAATGCGGTCTTCCTGAGCAAGTACGCCCTAGCGACCCGGACAACAAAACTGACGTCGACGAATGTACGTCTCGACTGCTTGCCAACGACCCTACCCTGGTGGAAGTGAATTTGAATAATATGAAGGTGCAAAGGCTTTTTTTACCAATTGCACATGTTGCATATAGCATTTTTAAATACTCTTCTTTTTCTCCTTATTCTTCTTCTTTAGAGAACTCCAGTGCCACAGATTCAGCGATTGATGTACGCCCTGAAGGAGAATACACACTTGAAAAAGTTGAGCCTTGCCAACGTAGCTTTGAACAACATGGCTGTGGAAGTGAGCAATATTTTTTTTTTCAATAGCCAATTCGTTAGTCGTAGCCGCCTTCCTTCAGCCTTTGCTTGAAGTACTCGAGTGCAATAAGACGTTGAAGACTTTGAATCTGGAAACCAACTTTCTCACTGGCGACTTTCTGGTACGTCTATTTAAAGCTGCTTTGAAGAATCAAACTTTGGAAGAGGTAAAAGTTGTAAATCAGGTAAAAACGATTATACGCTGCCTTGTTTCACCAAGCCTTGTCAAGTGATCTTGTAGAGTGCGACGTTCAGTACGGAAGCCGAAATGGACATTATGAAAGCAATATATGCAAACATGGGGCTGACAAAGGTCAGCGTTGATCTACGTCATCCGGAGGCGAAGGGCAAAGTAGATCGAGCAGTACTGCGCAACGGCGAACTTAGTGAGTTTTCCCACCTTTACATTTGTGTCGCATACTTATATGAACGCCTTTTAAGAACGTCGACGGCGAAGATTGGAAGCCACCGAGAAGGCGGCCAAAACTGACGGGTGACAGAGGTAGCGTTGGGTACAGTTTTTCCACTGGGTAATTTTTTGAAGCAAGTAATATACCATAAATGGAATGCTTTTCTTTTTGCGCTCTCCTTTTTCGGTGCGCTTTCGTAGACCAAGTAAAAACGCGCTACATTGAATATGTACGCATTTTATTGTCTTCTTTTACGCAGCGTGGGACCTTTTCAAGGATCGCGAGTGCATCAGATTGTTGCTCCACGTCAAGCGTAGCCGACCGTCAACTTGCGTGCGTACCTTTTTTGGCAATCACTTTAAGTCGCTGTCCGCGCAGGTACGGATTGTTCATTATTTTGTTCTTAATAGTCATCGAATTCGAGTAAGGTTTGCGAAATCCCGCGCTGCGGCGCTTAAAAACAAAATCCAGTTGGTTTTGACAAATTTGGAAGTCTGCCATACTTACCTTGACTCGTTTGACGTGAAATTTTTTGGCTACCAAACCTTTGTGTTCCCCTTGGATATTCTAAAAGGCAAAAAGCGATTAGCAACAACGAGAGAGAATGAGATAAAGACGAACGGAAATTTCCAGAAGCTTCTCCAAAGCGTCGTCGAATTCATCAACGTTATTTTTGAACTGGTCCGACGCTCTGTAATGGTAAGGTGGACAGCTGAACATGTGATCCTCGTCGCAGAGGCAGTTCTGGTTTGCCTGGTAGACGCGAGAGAATTCAGCAGTGTTTTCAAAGTCTTCCAAACAGCCGTCCTCTGCTGAAATTTTATTACCCGCTCATATTGATGTTGGATAATGTTTATCCCCACCGGTCATCCCGGGCGGACACGGATTGGGTGGATCGCAGAAGGCTGGCAATACGGCATCCGTTTTTACTTCCACTTTGTTGGCTATTAGTCCACTTGGCAGAAGATACTGTTTCCCCTCGCCAGCGCCACCTGAAATGGAAGCGTTGAAACACTTCCTGCGTTGTATATGCATTTCTACCTTGCATGAAAATGTGTCCCCAAAGGTTGCTTTGCGGCAGATGCTCTCGATCCCTTTGAATGGTGTCAAGTTTGACCTTGTCCTCTAGCAGCGAGTCGTCAATGACGTTTGGATTTCCAAGGAGGTAATAATCGTCGAACATGCTTTCTTCCGTTGGCCATTGTCCCAACAAGGTGAAAACGACGAAAAGAGTAAAGTGAAACATCTCGATCGACGCTACTATGCAAAGCAGCTAACCTACATCAGCGCATGCTTCGCGCTGAAGTAATTTCACAGAATCTCCTGTGGTCGATTGTCAATAGTTGGTTGCCATTGGTCAATGCATTATCGACTTCTATGTCACTAGCAGTAGCTTTCTCCATTTTGACCGAAGACGTAGAGATCAATACGAATGCGACCACCACTTTCACCTTGGCTAAAATAGACGAATTACTTTTATGAAGAAGCACATTCGACTTGCCAGTAACTTTTACAACCCATTTTCGAACATTGTAGCATCGTCACGTCAGCGGTCATCGCGAGGACTGCCGGACTTCAGTGTATCCCACTGTAGTTAAGAGTTTTCCACTAGTTAAGTGGGGAAGCTGAGTTTGTCCAGTTCAGCATGTTGAAATCTTCCGTTGTTGAGTTCACTGCATGAGGAACCGACTTCAGTTGTTATTACGGTTAAGGGAGTATGCATGTTGCGCCAGCTTTGGACAGTTGCATCGTTAAGTTGTGAATATGGCGATTTTGGCGCTCTTAAGATATGAGCTGTATTCTGTTATTCGTTCGCAATTAATGGGTTCATTTTCGAACGTTGACAAAGCTAGACAGAGCTCATAGCTTACAGGCGTTGAAGTAAGAGACAACTTGCACGCAGTCAGTCTTCACTAAACATATTGATTTCTCCCTTACTAATTACTCAAACTTTGCTGTTTCTCATTGTTACAAGTTTGTTGACAAAGCTAGCCATGTGCCAATAATCGAATTGGTAGCTGTTAAGCAGCGTCAGCGCAGACGCGGCCTCCTCAAGCATACTGTAGCCGTTTGAATATTTGAAAACTACAGTATGGCTGTTCACTTTTTGAAACTGTTTTTTTACTAAATCGCGTCTAAACTGACACGTTGTCTTGGAGTTTTAATTAGCATTGACGTGTCACGCTGCGGTTACTATACACGTTTTGTTTTTTTCTTGGAAAGGTTGAAACCGCTCAGAAACGAGGAAGCAAAGGCGTAACGGCTTTTTTGAAATGATGTTCAGGTTTACCTTTTCTCCTGCTGACAAGATAGAAGCAAAATTGTTTCCTGTCATAAGGAAGCGCGAATTAATTGCGCTCATCTGCTTACTGCTTTGAAAGCAAAGCTCAAAGGATTCTCTCCTACGTGAATGGGAAACGGTCACTTGTATGCAAGAAAGCTTCAAGAGTCAGTTGATCGATAGGCAAGCGAAAGAGGCTACGCCGCACGATCGTTTTTTGAACTGCAAGTTCGTACAATGAACAATGATTGGCCAAATTTTGTGCCTATGCTTTTCAAACACTATTTAGTGAATTTCTTTGTACACGAGTGGTTTTTAATACAAACAACTAAAAGAAGCTCAGGCTTTTACGGTGTCGATCATGTTGCGTCCGCGAAGCTAATTATGGTCCATAGCTCGCACTTTTGTTTAAAAACTAATCTCTACGCACCTGAAAATCTTTTTACAGGCCGCAGTACTGTAATGGACAGTACAACTTCTACAAGGTTTAAATACTGCAGGAGTTAGACAAGTCTTCAAGCATCGATCTCATTCGCTACGCTGTAAAAAACTATGTATAAACTTTTCCGCAGCGCTTAGACATTCGAACCGCGCGTGAACAGATGTGAAGAATTTCCATTAGTTGATAAACGCTGAATGATGTGCAGGTTATCTGTTCTTTTTTTTTAATACATATTTCAGCCGCCCTAAGTACTACTGAGACAAATCAGTGGATATGGTTAACAGTCTATTTTACTGCCTTTCAAAACGGATGCCCAAGAAGGCAGGGGACACTCGAACGACCAATCTGGACCGCTATAACGCAAGCAGTGAAGGCTCATCTCCAATTCCGACACTGATGGGTCTCGAAATTTTGATCGGCATAGCTCGCAGTGCTCTTCTTCAGCAACGTCTTTTTCAGTCTTGTCTACTTGTACGACTTCTGATTTGCTGTCATCTAACCAATTATCCGCAGTAAAGTGGAGGCGCACGTCTTGTTCCAACTGGTCGATCGGTTTACCATAGTCGCCGTTTTTTCCCTTATTTGGACCAAATACGTCACAGTTGTAAATAGCGTCATCAACGATAGGATAGCCGAGAAATTGCAGGTGCACCCTGATCTGATGCGTTCTGCCCGTTTCAGGTAGACATTTCACTATGGACAATTTGCCATCGGTATGAAGCTTTCGAAACCTCGTAAAGCACCGTTTCCCTTCTTTTGAAACGCGCATTATACCCATCGATCTAAACAAGTAATCGAGAGGTTGATCGCACGTCAATTCACCATCGGGAAATTGTCCCTCCACAAGGCAAATGTATTCCTTCTTAATGTGGCTGTTCAAGAGATGTTGTCTGAAACGTTTCTCCGTCTGGGCGTTTTTCAAAAAAACAACCACGCCCGACGTGAGACGATCCAACCGGTACAAAATTTTCAAATTCTCAAAACCATGTGAATATTTTAAAATTTGAATTAAAGAATTGAAGTAGTAGCGCCCACAAGGATGAATGGGTAGCGAACATGGTTTATCGACCACCAACAAATCATCCGTATTTTCTATAATTGCCACTTGTCGATCGAGAACGGGTAACTCATGCCTGTGGCACATATGGCGAATCAGATCACCATTTTTTATTTCGTATTCCGGGCAAACGGGATGTTCGTTTACCGTAACTCTTCCTGCCCGTATGGCCGAGACGAAGAACCCAGGGAAAGAAGAGTACATTTCTTTTTCGAATACTTCGCCAAGTGGTTTCCCGAACCAACGTTCTTTGGCAAAAACGCAAAAATGAAACCAATACGGACGCACCTTACGCAGTCCATTCTCCGTATAATACGATGGTCTATCAACAAGAGGTTCGGATCGAATCTTTTCCCTTATAGCGCATCGCTTTGTCGCCTTTGCCTTTTTTGGTAATGGTGGATCGAATTGTACGGAAGTTCCGTTGACGTCATCCAATTTTTCCGACATACTTAAGCAACCAAGCCGTGTCGCAGCAGTATACCGTCGAATGAATGATGTAGGAGTTTGAATGAAATGGGAGCACAGCTTACTCGCACGAACACTTCCGTAAAAAGCCGTTTTGAAAGAACAAAGAAACCTGCCAGCATTAGGAGCTCTATTCTTTAAAATAATATGTACTTACTAGCAACAAGAGCAGTACTCAACAAAACAACGAGACCCGTCGCAACTAGAAATGAATTGAATCCTAAATATACAGTAAGCCGGAGTAGATCGTTCTCAGTCTAACATTGGTACTTGAGCATCCGCAATCCGCTGTGACGATTTTAGCGCTGATGACGGAAGCACCCACATTCAAAATGTCCGCTGTTAGCTTTTTCCTCGATTAACCGATCATTGCGTTTATGCTTTGCAGATGTATCTCTCCCTGTGCAGCAAATTTAAGCAAAAGAAGAGTGAAGCATGCTGCTTGATGATCGTTTGCAATTGCGGTTTATACAAGTTTGAAGAAAAGGAAAAGTGATGCATGTTACTTCGTCGTATTTTATCATGGCGCCAGATTGAAGGCAAGCGAATTCCACGCCTGCAAATGGTCGGTGAGCGCAATGAAAGGTCCAGGTAAGTTGTTTTTAACTTTTAAACTTTAAGAGCGATTCACTCATAAGCGTAGGCAGTTTTGGTGAGAATATATCATCGAGCGAAATGTCGGGCATGGAAATCTTCAGATAGTGCTCTCCTTTTTGCTCTTCATTAAGTTAAGTTTCCAGCATTCTGATACTATATGCGTAATGAAAACTTCCTGCTGCATTGGCATGCCGTTTCCGCTGGTGTATCCAGCTGCTTTCCGTAGCCCTTTGCAGTATTTTAATCAATTCATAAGTTGAAGAAGCGTAGTCTGTTGCACGGAGATGCTGTCTGCATGGCATTTGTCACGCACATAAGTTGATATCGAAAAATGAAAGTAACTTTACTCCATCCGTTTTCCCAAACTCTGTATTTAACAGCCGGTGCATTAGAAATTCAAGCCAGAAAACGATGAGTGTCCAGCGATCGTCTTATAGATATTTATGACCTTAACAGGAAAGATCACTTAATGAAATAAATAATTTTCGGAACTCTTGATAATGCCGTCGGTCGTTCTAAATTTGGCAAGGGCGGCAAGGCTCCGCATAATTTGCGGAAGGAAGTCAGACGAAATGTGACGTCATGACGTCCTATTTGATGTGACGTTAAGTGGGTTGCAGACGGCCGGAATAGATATCGTAAATCTATCCTCTAGAATGTTTTACCATAAGAAACATGCTGTCTATTAATTGGCAACACCCTTCAATCTATCTGCAATGAGTTTAGGCATAGGAACAGTACCCTGAAGAAAGGATTGGCAGTGAATGTTACTTGATCATCTGTTAATACTATGAGTTACGACAGTACGAACGCAAGGAAGTTCCACGCATGCCAATGCTTCGACATGCGCAGTGGAAGGTGCAAAGAAGTTGTTTTTAACTTTGAAATTTAAGAGTGCGCAACCCCCAAGTTTCCGAAGGCTTAGCTGAAATGTACTGCTCAATGGAAAGTGCCGTCATAAACTTTTCCGAGTCAGGCTTCCCCTTACGCTCTTCATTAAGTTGCCTTTTCAGCATTCCTACTGCATAGGGAATGACAACTTTTGCATGGTGAGTCAGCTTTCTCTCGCTGCTGTATCTTGCCCTTGACAGCTTCTTTTATAGTCATGCCATGTCGTATGCTTCTTTTAAGGGGCATAATTTGTTCTAAGAAAGTGGCAGTGTCCTTTCCTGGTAGATTTTATTTACAGAAGGAGCCGTGGGTCTCTTCCTTTCTCTGCCCGCAAACAATACAGTAGTCCCGACAATAATCAGGTTTGCTTAGCTCGTAAACATACAGTAGGATAAGCCGGTTTTTGATTTTTTGGGCGTAACGTCTGAGAAATTCACGGTTCCTGTTCTGTTAAGCATGTGGCCGTCCTGTTCTGCCTTTACTGGCGAGCGTGCCGGCTCTCCTCTTCTGAGCTGACCTAAGCCTAAGCCAAAATATAAGCCTTGTGTTTAGGTTTAGGCTTAGGTAAGGGCAGAAAGGATGGCCAGCGAAGTTACAGTGTAACGGGAGGACGCGTAACCCCATAATCGATGCTGTTTATCCTACTGTATGCTTATGAATAGAGCAAACCTGATTATTGTCAGGATTGCTGTATTTTTTGCGGGCAAATAGAGGAAGAGACTACCTAATCTGCGTGAGCTTTCATTTCAATTATCATCTTCGCAACACAGCCATTAAATTTGTTGTAATAAAGTCGCAGTTGC
The DNA here is from genome assembly GCA_000797535.1 of Trichuris suis. Lineage (NCBI taxonomy): Eukaryota > Metazoa > Nematoda > Enoplea > Trichinellida > Trichuridae > Trichuris > Trichuris suis. The sequence continues at coordinate 159,694 of KN538417.1, forward strand.
ACTTATATTTGCCTTGAATGTTATTGGCTAGGAAAAGTTTAAAGTTACCTCGTTGCATGTGTTTTGCTCAAGTTCTACATTTCGCAGCTTCATGTAGTGGACTCTGTGAGAACACACGAGAGAAAAGACCATTTCAATAGTTCCTGCTTGTATTAGTGAGGTTACGCAGAAGCATCGGTTAATAAAAAAAATTTCTGAAGCACAGTAGAAAGTGTTCATAATAGCCATTAGTTGTCTTTACATTTCGTATAAGTTACGAAATGACGTCTGATGTAAAGTGCGGTAAACGTTGCGCGTCTTCTTCGATCTCTCTTCGCTTACGACCTTAATAGGTGTGTAGCGCGCTCGAGCAGATGTAGCAAACGCATGCTTTTGAAGAGTTTTATGTGATAGAAGTACATTGTATCAATCAGAAAGATCTGTAAATATATTTGCAGTGAATTTATGCACCGGCATGTTAGCCGACGCTAATGTGATGACGGGAAACCGTTATGGCCTGTAATGATTGGTGCATGTTTTGTCAAGGGCGATTGGTTCATGTAACCGAAACGGTGAGTGGTCCCTCTTAGGCGAATGATGATTGGTCCACTTCCAGTCGATGTTGATTGCTGTACTTTAGGCAATGCTGACTAGTATATTCGCTGCCAACGCTGATTGGTCCACTCAGGTATAAGCGCTGCGGTGTGGATGTTTTGTCGGTTGAAGATGTATCTTCAGCGCTAAGGTGATGATGATTTCACGTTCTCTCCATTTTTACGGCTTATTTTCTATAAGATGAGGGAGAGTAACGGAAGAAGGAACGTACTTGAACAAATGAGAGCGTCAGCGAGCTTTCTAGCGAAATTGTTGTCCGCATTTGTGCGCAATGGCGTACGGAGGTAGCTTCACTGAGCATTTAAATTTTTCTGCGATTCTGTCACGTAGCAGTCCTATCCTGAAAAACGCAGATTCCTTCCTGCCAAGCATGTGGCCCTGCTGTTCTGCTCTTGCTCCTAAGCATGCCGGCCATTTTCTTCACGTCTTGCTTAAGCTAAAGCCAAAATATCAGCGTTGCGTTTATGCATAGGCTTAGGTAAGGGCAGAACAGGATGGCTTGCAAATTTACGGTGTTACGGCGGGGCGGCGAAGAGACAAGACGCTTGTCTGGCTTACAATGTTATTTTGTTCTCTTGAGGAATTTATCATTTCGGTTGGACCTAATGCCACCAAGAGTAAATTCTTATCTGTGCACGCCCTTTTCCACTGCCTTTTTCTTCACTCTCATTACCGGTCTTCTCGATTCTTCGTCAGCAAATCGCTAAACGAGTGAAGAGGGGTTAGTAATCAGGATGAGTTGGTGTCACAAGATTACTTTCGAATAGAGCATCCGTACTCTTTCGTCTGCGAGTCTTATTAAGTATTTATCAGTTGCTAATGTTGTCTTTTTGAGGAATTGACTGCCACTGGGATACATTAATACTAAGCTAGGACGAAAGCAAGTGCATGAAGAAATGAATTGCCGTTCACTTAGAACTGGAAGAAAAAATTTTGTACGGCTGAATTCATCGCTTGTATTTAGCTACTGCGATATACTCTGTTAGGCAAACTGATTAACTAGGCGTGGATTTCATTCTTCACATATGTAAACAAAACCTGGCTAGGTGCCAACGTTTCCGTGTCAATATTATGATTGTACGCGATTGTGACAGGCTTTCACGCCTCAGAGCGGAATCCCTCGTAAGAACCTTTGGGATGACAATTAGAAGAATAACGTTGAACGTGGGCAATTTCGTTGCCTTCAAGTTTAAGTGGCAATGTAGTTTATCTATACGCAGCTGTGCCTATCGATATTACGCACTTTGTTTGGATTTTCCTCTATAGATGCCGTTTGCAAAGTAGGATATTTCATCTGGAACATCATTAGCAACCCCAGAAAAGTTCTAATAATAGATAATCGCTTTCTTAAACACGTGCTCAGTCTGCAAACGTTTGTCCGTCTTTCCCATATATAAAAGTGCTTATAATTTCATTGTGTGATTTGTTGGGCAGACTACCTCGAATTGAACGGCTGTTCTTTCCCGCCTACCTCCTAGTGCAATTATGTGGTTGCTCCTTTTACTTGCTCTTTTCTACAAAACTGTGAGTATAAGGATTTGTACGAAGTTTCCTATCAGCTTAAACAGTGTTGCACATTGGACACATCACTTATATGAACCTTACGCATTTATTTTCGCTACGTGCCGGTATTTGAATTGCTTTAACTTTTGTTATTCTTTCATTCGTGTTGTATTCTGAATATTAATAATTTGCTGCCTGAAAATGTTTCGAGGATAAAATATCTTTGTCATTTATTTCTTCCGTATCATTTTTGTACTATTTGCGTCTACTCGACCGCGCGCTTCCACTTTTTTTTCGCGTCAAAACGCACACAGTTCGATTTTCGTTGTAATGGTCCTACCTCTCCACTTGCATGGAAAACACTTTTGTAAGACGACAAAATTTAAAAGTAGCTACTAAAAGGTAAACAAATTAAATTCACGTTTGACTGTGAATTTGCTGTCTTATAATTTCGCCACTTTCAGCCTGCGATCCCTGCTGTTGACACACAGGATAATCCCCATGATCAGTTATGCTAAATCGAATATTTTATCTTAAATGTGGAATAGAAGCTTGTCTAAATTGTCTGAACCCACTTTGTTTAATTAGCTTTGCCCAGTGTTGAATGAAGCCTTTTCGCATGTTTTCTCAGTGTGACTTTCTCATAATTGCTGCGTAGCTTCTGTCTGATTATTGTTTCACAGAAAGAAAAGAAGTAATCGGAAACAGTAATGTTGCAGTCGCAGCGCCGTAATTGTTTATTGAAGCAAAGTGCGTTGCACCAGGCAGTTTTGTCTTTGCTTTTCAGCATGGCTTACACATATGTTACCTGTTATATCAACCCATTTCATTTCACGCTGCTGTTTGATATTTCGTTTGATAGTTTGTCCAATTATAAGCGGCTTTCGTGCAGTCGTCGTGAAACGTTTTTGTTACTTTCCTAATTTTCAAAGTATCACAGAAGAAAGGCTTATGTAGCAACTGTTGACACTGAAGCTGCGTAATCTCTCAGCATACGCGGGCATGTTTATGATCGGTTATATCATTGCACAGACCGTTCAAAGATAGCTTGTCATGCGGCACAGTTCTTTTGGCTTTATTAAAACGTTTTTTAGAATGAACTACTCATTTTCTTTATACGTTTGAGCGTAACGTTGTTTTAAGGAAGCTGAAGGAACCCACTATGTTGAATGTGGATTGCCAAAACATAAATTTAAAATGAATAAAGACAACAGAATCATAGGCGGATGGGAAGCAAACCCACATTCGGTTCCGTGGCAGGTGCGCTTGCATCTCTTTAACATTTATGGTCGTGTCGATGCCTATTGTGGCGGCAGTCTGATACGATTTACTCCAGTCAATCACACAAAGCTCGTTTTGACTGCTGCTCACTGTCTCCGCCGTACTTATGGCTATAGGTATGTTGCTTTTTTAAACTTCTTATGCCACGCTTTCCCTTTTTTGCCAATTTATTGAAATCTTTGGTTCCCGTCGTAGGCATACGCTGACGCGTTCTTGGCTATATCATTTTTCGCAGGTTGAACGCTGGTTGGTAAAACATCTTAGCGATTAGTACAAGCTAAACATCGCTTATGTACGTGGTACTTGTGTAAACAAACGTTGCGTGTGTACTGCTTTTCATCAGCACTGGTATACAGACTTGTTGCGGTATGTTGTGAAGCCGGCCGTTTCCTCGGCCAGAGGGAACTATCATTCGACGAAGTGATGACGAAGCAGCACTACTTAATAAGGTTTCGGCCAGTTCAGGTTTCTCTGAATTACTGATAAATGTTTCCCAGAAAGTTCTTTGTTTAATTATATACACCACTGTATATTACCGTTGCAGCGAAGCTGAGTGCTCTGCATTTCTTAACAGGTCGGTATAGTTTCACGCGTATAAAGCACAGCAAGTGCTCTTTCGCAAAATGGTTGAACAGTTATTGGTCAAACGGCAGCGTTTACTAATAAATGATAATTTTTACAACGACCGTACGCCATCGGCGATACTCTGTATATATCATACCGATATGCAGGACATTTGACTGCGGAAGTAATAAACGTTGTGTTTTCTTGAGAAGGTGCAACATTTTCTGCGCGGTACAGTTATTTTGCTTGATTATGGGGTCTGACAGCGATTTAAACTGATTGCCTCAGAGCGCCCAAAGTATGTAGTGGAACTGTTTTCAATGTTTAATGAAGTCGGCCAAAAATTAGTTATTAGCAGTTCGTTCAAGTAAAGCCATGTTCATTATTTCTTTTTGTAGACCGCCATCCGACATAGACGTGGTTGTTGGAAGACATGATTTTCGCTTCCCAGGGGGAAAAGTATTACGTGTGGATAGATTTACCTATGATGACTATAATCATGACACAAAAAGTCGAGATATTGCTCTACTCCAGCTGGCGGAACCGGTAACATTTACTGATGATGTCTTGCCAGTCTGCTTACCCACATCAGGTGAATCCCCACCGAAAGGTGTTCCTTGCTATATAAGCGGCTGGGGACTCACTTCTACTGGTGCGAATATAAATGAGCTCTCAAGATTTCTCTGTTTTTCAAATTTTCCGTTATTCTAGGCGGCAGCCTTTCGCCTACGTTGCAAGTTGTCGACGTAAAAATTCTGGAAGACGAAAATTGCGACATGGACGAAGAAACAAAGATAGGGAGTTTGTGCGCCGGCGACATGGAAGGCGGCAAGGATGCTTGTGTGGTAAGTTGACTACTGCTGTTGAGAGTTACAATCTTAGATAACAGAAAACGTTTCTGTTGATGTTTATTTTTTAGGGTGACTCCGGTGGTCCTCTCGTATGCTTGGTCAAAGGCCGCTTTTTCCTTTACGGCATAACATCATACGGCGTAGGTTGCGGGGAACCTAAAAAACCTGGAGTATACACAGAGGTTTCAAGGTATATTCACTGGTTAGAGAAGCAGTCCGTTGCATTTGACCTTGCATTTGCTCCCTATACTGACAGTATATATCTGGAAGAGTAAAAACAGGTTACATATGAGGATGACACCGAATCGCTTTGATATGGTTTTATCCTGTATGCATTTACTGATATTACAATATGATTGCATCCAACAGCAGTTGTGAAGCGTAGGTTGGTCTGATCTCACTATAACCATTAGAACATTTTGTTCATTTGAATTTTCAGACTTTTAAAGACTTTTGACGAAGAAATATCCTTATTTATTTATTTGCTTTGTTATCCTCTATAATTTATTTTTATGTACTGATCTGCCGATGTTATTTCGTCTTCATTGCATTCTTCTACATTTCATTTTGTCTTTTCGGTAGCTTGAAATTGTTAATATTATCTTAACGGAAGGAAGCCACTTTCGCACGAGTCTCCTACGTTTAAGCTGTCCGTATATTTTTGCTGGTTTGCCAGCTTTAATTTTTTTCATTATCGTTGATTTGGCGCTGATGACGGATTGATATTTGGGCCGCAATCGCCGCCTAATAAAAAGGGATAGAGAACTTAACAGATATCAGCCCAAATACCTAATCCAAGTAAGCTATGCTGTAATAATAGGAATTCAGAATTCATTCGTACCGATGGGCAGCAACTGTTTGTGAATTCTTGGTAGTGGTTGATTCGTTTAATGAACATTGGAAGAAGGCTTTGATCACGCTGTCACAATTCGACAATGGTGAAAACAGTGGAGTAAATCCTGGCAGCTTGGCAAACCGTTTACAATCGTCTTGCTTGGTCCGCTCACCCATATTGCAACTGCATCCGGTTAGGATGTATCTCATGTATTTGACTCAACCAAAGAAACTGACCATCACTGAAAGCGTACCGAGGAATCAATGCCCGACCATCTTAAGGAAACGTTGCCTGTAATATCCCATTCTACATGTGTAATTCATGTGATCTATTGACTATTTGTGATGATAAATAAAACTTTTAAGATTTAGCATTCTATTCATTCCATTCGTTCGCATTTCCTCCATGTTGAAATATGAAATTGCAGAAACTACTCGTTATATGGTTGTTTGCTGATATTAAGATTTTGACAATGGAATAATTTGGCGATCGGCTGTATCATTCACGTAAAACAATTCTGCCTGCCCTTGTCGTATTATTAGCAACATACGGATTAATTTGCCACCGCTGAGAGAAACTCAATTAGAACAGACGGACGAACACTAACCGGGCGTCGCTGTGTACCTGCACATCTTATTGTGCACTAACCGCTCATCGCTACCTCTCTTTCTTACGAAGTTTGAAGAGAATAACAGATTAGCGGATACTGCATGATGTAATAATCAATAAACGCTAAAGCGTAAATATGTAATCTGGATGCAAACATGTAAAGTAATAAGAAATACCCCGTTATGATCTTGGAGAACTTTTTCAAATATCCTTGCAGATTAAAATAGTTATCTCTTCGCGTAGCGTTACTCAGTCGTTTATTGCACGGTCGCGTATATTTGGAGGCATTAGTAAAAAACCGGGGTTAATCTGCATTATTGAGGAACAGTACCTACCGTATGAAGAATGCAGGTTCCTTTCTGGCAAGCTTATGTCTATCCTGTTTTGCCTTGGTTGAAAAATAGGGAAGCAGGCCCTACCTAAACTGGTCGCCTGTTAGAGGTGTTTCGTTAACAAGAAAATGGTGAGGGCTTTGCAAAATTAACAGAGCCTACTCTTAAGAGCAAGTTTAGGTTTCGATGATCCTTCAAACTTGGATAGAAACAAAGCAGCAAAATGTAGACAAAGTGACAAACCGTACTTCGCACACGCGAACTCACCAGAGCGATTTAAGAGCACTCAAATACCAGCTGTCCATGCTGTCGTTCGATTAGTCTGAAAACTGTAGCCATTCCAAAACAAACCATTTTAAATTTAGTAGGGTGGCGACTTCGTCGAAGGAAAAACGCCAGCAAAGCAGGAGAAAAGTTGTTCCTATAATCGACGCCATAGTAGCCTGAACATTTTTACTTTGTACAGTGGGTCTTTTGTTCTCCTGAATGAATCTGGATTTCGGAGGGATCAGATTGGTAAGGTCGCACAGTATTTTTTCCGTCCTATTACTGCATGTGTGGTGTTTATACTTATCTTATGTATTGGACTGGAAAGGTATTTTTTATGCACGTAATGTTCTTTCAACACGACGACGCCATCTAGTGGTACAAATTCACAGGAGCTGCATTAATCCTTTGTTAATGCAACTGGCAGTATTCCTTGCATGTATTAATACCTTTACGGTGAAGCCATATACGTATGCCTTCATTATGGCTCTCAATAGAGCTTGATGTTTCACTGAGGCAAAAGTCATGTAAATCGGCCGTTTAGCTAGGTAGTAATAGACTTGTTATAGGTAGTATTGCTTGCTAGGATCAGGTGAGCCCAGAGGTGTTGCTTTTTGTTACATTTAGTAGATTGCATATCTCTCTCTCTCCAAGTGTTCTGATAATCCTGTCACCGTATGCATCCACTGAAAAGCAAGAGTTCAAGCCGGTAGTACAACTGTAATGTTTCTGGTGCGAAGCAGAAAAGGCATGTTCCTTTTTCATTCGTAGGGCCGCATGAAAAAGTTGCTTGTCAAGCTGAGTGTAGGAAAAAGCTGGAACAACTGAGGGGAACTTTCAATTTCTCATCGCTTAGAATGCGATTTTTGAGTTTCGTGTCTAGTTAGGAACTTTTGTACATGTAATGTGTGTGGCTTAATCGCTGCGATTTGCGTTTTTAAATTTGCTGGCAGATTGAACCGTAAGGGAAAGATTAGACGCAGAGGTAGTGTTCCGCAAGCAGCAGCAGCAGCAGTACCATTGGCATCAAATGAATTCACAGATTTTAAAAAAGACCTTAGCTGTGATTCACCTCCATTATTTCTTAAGTGACATTTACTGTTGTACCCATGCGGCCGCTCCATTCCCTAAGTGAGTAACCGTATGAGCAGGACTGATTTTGATACATTTAACGTAGGATCTTCATCTCTTAGATGCGGGTAGTGTTAGACGTTCACGAATAGGAATCTACTTGATTGATGACTGCGTAACTTTTCATTTCAATTACCGTCTTCGGAACACAGGAAATGAATTTGTAGTGAGCAAATGACTTATACTTGTTGAGAACGTTATTCGCTAGCAGCAGTCTTGAATATTTTCGCCGCAAGTGTTTCTGAAGTTCCACATTTGACAGTTTGATCAAGCGGGCTCTGTGGGAGAACAGGCGAGTATGCTTTTTATTAGTGCTAGTGAGGTTACGTCAAAAGTTCAGTTAATCAAGAAGATCATTTCGGAACCACAGTAGAAACTGTTCCTAATTAGTTGCCCTTAAATTCAGAAAAGGGCAGCAACGTTCGTGAAATTCACGAAATCACGTCCGACGCACAGTGCGCTAAACGTTGCATGTGCTGTTGGCGTTGTCTTCTTTTACAAAATTAATCCGTGAGCAGCCCGCTCGTGGAGGTATACTAAGCGTATGCTTTTGAGCATTTTTACGTGGCAGAAGTGCAGTGTATTAGTTAGAGAAATCTACCAATACATTTGTAATGAATTTATTCAAAATTACAGTATGTCAAAGAAAAAGACTAGTGGTACCTGTTACTGATACTTGATTATCTTTTGCAGTTATGATTTAGACAAGATCGACGGCAGACATGTGCTGCGCGTGCGAATGCTTCGGGATGTGCAGTGGAACTTCTGAGTAAGTTATTTCGGCTTTTGAACCGCAAAGAAGAGATTCAGTCGCAAATTTAATAGGTCATTGCTAAAATGTATTGGCGCGCGATAGGTGCTGGCATCGGCGATCTCAGGCGATGCTTATCTTTACGCTATTAAGTTGCATTTTCAACATTCCAATACTGAATGGATAATGAAGCCTCCCTGCTGTGCTAGGATGTCGCGTCGTCTTCAGCATAGTGAGTCACCTTCCTTCTGCTGCTTCTCGTTGATCTCAGCAACTTTTACTGTGCTTAACTTATTCGCATGACAATGCAGTTAAACCATTCATATCCGGACAGCTCCAGGCCGGGTGTATCCCGGATACGCGGAGTGCTACCGTAGGGTGCGTCGGAATGCAGGTGCAATCCGTATGAATTTAGCTCCTTATTGTTCACACGCGACCATAGAGGTCTCGGATGAGATCAGTATTCTTGAACTCGCCCCCCAGAAACAGAAGTAATGAACTGTCGGACCAGGTTGACCTTAGAATGGTCAAGTATCTGCCCTAAACCATGCTGAGCTATTGTGTGTCTGGTTGGTGGAGCTTAGCCTCAAAACAAGAATAGCACTTCAAATTTAGCACGGTGTGCACCATAGCCTAAAGAAAAATGAACAGAAAAGAGCGAAAGAGGTTATAACAGTTGGCGCCTATCAGTATGCTGAAAGTATACAGTAGGTCTACACTTTTCCTGGACGATTACGAATATGAGGGTTCCACTGTACCTAACTTGTTTGAAATTCGCGCTGTTATAATATTTGTTGCGGGCATTATTAGTTCTCAGAAACTTAAGGTAAGCTCACTCCAAGCATTTCGCAAGGCAAGCTGTTTAGGGCCATGGACAGGTAGGCTCTTCGCGTGCAAATCTCACAACAGGAAAAATGAGTACGTTGCTATGGCTTTAATTAACGTTCGAGACGACACGTCAGTTAATCATTTAATCGGAGAAAAGAGATTTTCGAAGGTCGGTTCAGAAACTGGTCGTGTGTTCGATCGGTCATTCTTAGTTTTGAAGTAGGCAACGAAGCTACGTGTAACTCGCGAACGACTGTTTGATGAAACTTGAGGTCAAGTCTGGAGATATACCTTTTCCTCATTTTCGTTCAGCCTTCGTTTGGGGAGTGTAAATGGCTAGCAGATCGATGGACGAATTAGGGAATGCACCGTCTTCAAGGTTTAAATATAAGAAAGATGCTGTGTGTTCATCCATTTAGCAGCTGAGCAAATTTAAAAAACAGTTGACCAGGGAAAAGTTGGCGCATTTTCAAACGTGTGAATTCCTGTACCTTATTTTTCTTTGTTTATTTTGTACTATTCTCTCTTTTGAAAGCAACTCCCTAAGATGGTTTTTATTTCTTATTCTTGCGAGTTGTAGCAAGTGAAACCAGTGGCCTTTGTGGCAAGTTGTACGCGTGATTGCTTGCTGTACGGTGAATTAGTTCTCAACGTCCCTAGTGAACATTACTTAAATAGATTACAGCCTGAGCGAACTTTGTGGCGAAATTATTGTTGGCACGTGTGCGCGGTGACGTGCGGGCATGGTTTCAGCGTACGTCTACATTTTTCGGAGTATCTTGTAACTTAGCTACACTACCGTCTGAAAAATACAGATTCCGTCCTGCCGAGCACGCAACCATGCTGTTCTGCGCTTCCTGGCAAGCATGCTGGTCATCTTGTTCAGCTCTTGCTTAACCCTGAGTCAAAATATAAGCCTTATTTTTAGGCGCAGACTCAGCTAAGGGTAGGAACAGTACAGCGGGCAAATTTACAATGTGAGCATGGGGCGGCTAAGAGACAACTTCTTTGTCTGGCTTACAATATTATTATTTTTCTCTTATGAAGTTCATCGTTTGGGTTGGACCTAATGCCATCAAGAGTAAATTATTTTCTCTGCACGCACTTTTCCACTGCTTTTTTCTTCGTTGTAGTCATCCTTTGCTCCATTCCTCATCCGTAAAATCGCGAAGCAAACGAACTGCTCATTAGTCGTGAAATACAAACTAGACTGTGCTGGTGTCAAGAGACTGTTTTAAAACGGAGCATGCGTGCTCTTACACCCGCGACTCTATGTATTTTCCGAATGGAAAACTTATCTTTTCAAAGAACTCACTCTCACTGAGACATACTAATAGTGACATAGAATAAAACTGTTTCCATGGGGAACTATTTTTCATTTTATGTAGCAGTGGAAGAGCAAATTTTTTACGGCTGAAGTCATCTGTCATATTTAACTACTGCCATATAGTTCGTTCCGCGAACAGCTTAAGTAGGCATGGATTTCACTTTCCACGTGTTCGAAAAAACAGCCACGCGTCAACATCTGCCTGTCAATATTATGATTGTACGGAAATGTGGTACGCTTTTTCCCGTGTCAGAGCGGAATCCATTGAAACGATGTTTAAGGTAGTGATGAGAAGAAGAAAACTTAACGTAGGCGAATTCGTTACGTTGAAATTTTAATTCCAGAGTAGTTTATCTATATGCAGCTGCACCTGTTGATGTGATGCGCTTTGGATTTTTTACTATAGAAGCTCTTTATTAAAATAAGACATTTCATTTCGAAGATTATTATCAACCCCAGAAAAATTCTAATAATAGATAGCTTTCTTAAACACGTGCTCAGTCTGCAAATGTTTGTTCGCTTTTTCGTTCTATAAAAGTGCTTATAATTTCATTGTGCGATCTGTAGGGCAGACGAGATCGAATTCAACGACTGTTCTTTCTTGCATTCTTTGTTGTGCAGATATGTGCTTGATCTTCTTAGTTGCTCTTCTCTTCATAACTGTGAGTATAAGGATTTGTACGAAGTTTCCTATCAGCTTAAACCGTGTTGCACATTTTGAGGCATAAGTTAATTTAAACTTTAAGCTTCAGTTTTCGCTACGTGCCGCTGATACTCCAATAGCTTTAACGTTTATGCTTTCTTTCATTCATGTTGCTTTCTGGAGAGTAATAATTCTCTGCGTGAAGGTGTTTCAAAGATAAATATTTTTCTTGCTTATTTCGTCTGTGCCGCTTTTGTTAACATCTGCATCTACTCGGCCTCGCGTATCCGCTTTTTTGAATGAAAACTGATTATACGATTTGCTTTATAAGCCTACTACCTCTTCACCTGCATGGAAAACGTTCTTGTATGATAAGACAGAGAACTTGAAATAGGCACCAGTATTTAAGACAAATTAAATTCACCTTTCACTGTCTCTTTTAGCTGACTATCTGCTCATTTCGCCATCTTCATACTGCGATCTGTCATGCCGAGAAACGGAATAATCAGCGTAATCAGATAATCTAAATCCAACGATTTACCTTGAATATGCAATAGAGGCTTTTGTGAATTGCTTGAATCGCTTTCTTTAGTTAACTTTGCCGAACGTTGCGGCAACCCACTTCGCAGTTTTGTTAAGTGCGACTTTCTGATAATTGCTGCGTAGCTTCTCTCTCTCTCTCACTCACTATTGCTTCACAGAAACAAAATGCGTAACCTCAAAAGGCAACGTTGGATTCGCAACCACAGAACTGCTTATTGAAGTAAAGGCCATTGCAGCAGGCTCTTTTGTCTTTACTTTTCAGCATAGCTTACACATATGGTAGCTGCTAGGTCAAACGATTTCGTTTCCAAGTGCTGTATAATATTTAGTTTGACATTTATGTGGTAATAACCAGCTTTCTTGCCACATTTTTGTTCCTTTCTTCGTATTCGGAGTGTTAGAGAAGAAGCGGTTAACTAGCAGTTTAATCTATGCGATGCTTTTTATCTGTTCTTGATGTTTGCGTTATGTTTGTGGACAAAGTTGTCAAAGATAACTTGATGTGCTGCGCAGTTCTTTTGGTTTTGTTAAAAATATTGTTTTTGAGTGAACAATTCATTTGCTTTGCATGTTTGAGCGTAACGTTGTTTTAAGGAAGCTGAAAGTACCAACTATGTCGAATGTGGAGTGTCAAAAACTTTTCAAACAAATAAAGACAACAGAATCGTGGGTGGATGGGAAGCTGAGCCACATTCAGTTCCGTGGCAAGTGCGCTTGGCTCTCTTTGATAGTAACGAACCCGATGGCTATTGCGGTGGCAGTCTGGTACGACTCACGCCAGGCAACGAAACAAGCTTCGTTTTGACTGCTGCGCACTGTCTCCGCGTTTTTAAATACGGCCAGTATGTTGCTTTTTTAATTCCTATGCTATGCTTTTCCTTTCTTGAACCTTACTATTTCATTGAAATCTTAGTTCTTCTCATAGCCGTGCCTAGACTCGTTGTTGGGTAGATGACTTTTCACAGGTTGTATATGTTACAGTTGGGAAAACATCTTAGCGATTAGAAGAGGTTTAGCGTTGCCCACGGACGTGGTATCTTTTTAAACAAATATTGCGTATGCACTGGTTTTCACCAACACTGGAATACAGAATTGTTGCTGTATCGTGTGACCTGCTTTTCTACTCTCCATGTTTTGGGTATATTGCCGTAGAGGGAACGGTCGTTCCGCCAAATGATGTTGAAGCATTACTGCTAAATGATGGTTCGTTCTTTCGCAGAACCTTTTCTGTTTAATTATGTACGTCACTGTATACTGCCTCTAGAACGAAGCTGAGTGTTGTGTATTTCTTAACTGATCAGTATTGTTTCATGCGTATAGAACAGAACAAGTTCTCTTTCACTGAATGGATGAATCTTTATTAGTCAAGCGAGAAAGTTTACAGAGAAGTGATAGTTCTTACAATGACTTTACCTCATCAGCGATGGTCGACATGGTATGTGGGGCATTTGACTGCGAAAATAATAACGTTTGTGCTCTTGTTAGAAGGTGCACTGTTTTCTGCGTGGTGTACTTTATTTGATTATAGAGTCTGACGGCGATTTAAAGAGATTCCATCTTTGAGCACTAAGAATATAATGTACTGTTTTGAATGTTTAATGAAATCAAGCAAGAATTAGTTATTAGCAGAAATAGTCTGCTTGTTTAAATAAAGCCGTGCTGATTATTTTTCTAGATATTATAATAGATGGGAAAGTGACATAAAAGTGCTTCTTGGAGCACATAATGTCAATGTGTTTGAACCAGAGTGGCAGGGGCTTGCCGTCGACAAATTTACCCGTGGTGAATATGATGATGAAACAAAAAAGAATGACATTGCTTTACTCCACCTGCAGCAACCGGTAGCATTTACGGGTAGCATCATGCCAGTGTGCTTACCCAGACCAAATAAAGGCCCGCCGGAAGGTGCCCAGTGCTTTATAAGCGGCTGGGGAAGAACTGTTAGCGGTACGAATATAAATGAGCTATCACGACTTCTTTTCTTTTTCAAATTTTGTGTTGTTCTAGACGGCAGCCTTTCGTCTACTTTGCAAGTTATCGATGTAAAAATTTTGAAGAAAAACAGATGCAACTTAGTCGGTGAAGCAAAGACAAAGAGCTTATGCGCCGGCAACATGAAAGGCGGCAAGGACGCTTGTCAAGTAAGTTGTGTATAATTGTTCAAAATATCACTGAATGTTATAGTTACGATCTTATTAAAGATTTGTGAGTTGCTAACTGGTCCATATGTTGTTTGTGCTCGGAAGTTAGAATTTTAGATAATAGAACGTGTTTTTGTTGATGTTTATTTTTTAGGGTGACTCCGGTGGTCCTCTTGTATGCATCGTCAAAGACCGCTTTGTCCTTTACGGCATAACATCATTCGGAGTAGGTTGCGGTCAACGTAAGCAACCTGGAGTATATGTAGAAGTTGCGAGGTATATTGACTGGATAAAGGAGCAGGCCAATGTGCATGAAATTGCATTTGTTCCGTATAAGCAGTAGTACGTGCCAGGATCAAGAAGAAGAAGAGTAACGCGCCACTTCGGCCGAGTTGCTTTGATACGGTTTTATTCTGAATGCACTTATTGATATTACAATATGATTGCATCCAACAGTAGTTGCCAAGCGCAGATTGGTTCGTTCATGTGCCAAATGAAGTCTTTCCGTTTCTGCGTCCGCTGTGCCGAGGTAGGTTCGTGCTTTCTAACTGGTGTAGCGTAATTTTCGATGCCCGAAACGCACGCATAACGGTTGAGAGATTACGTAATTGACTAAGGATAATGGCGATTTCCAATATGCTGCATCCTACTGGACCTTCATGAAGTACGTTGAGGAAGCTGCTGTTCTTAGTCGCTGTCAAGTGTTCAGAATCGCAGTCTGCCTTTCCACTCAGGATGGTTTGTTGAACTGGACACTGTAGATACCTGTAACTATGCGAAATAGTGTTGATCAGTAGATATACATAAGATGTACGAAGCCAAAATGAGAATTCTTGAAACTGAGCTTTATATGCTTACTCGTGGTGAACTGTTGAAGGCGATTATAAGCGTTAAAGACACTAATAACATTTCCACGAGGAACGCTCTAACGCGTGAAGTACAAGAAATAATCGTGTGAGGTAGAAATGCGGAACGACGGTGTACTTGACGTGAATGTTCCATTTGATTGACGGTAGGGAACAATATGTGCCGTGTCTGCGAAATTCTAGAACTTCTTTAACCTGAAAGATAATTGACTACATCGGTTAATATGGTAAGTTTATTCCAAAGGGAAAAGGCGACGAATAACAAAACTTGTTCTGAATTTTCCTTAACAATTTGCTCATCCATCCGTTGGTAGGGCGTTTGCTTTGTTTTATTCAGACATCAAGAACGGGCAAGTCAACCGTACGATCTCCAACGTACTACTTCATTTAAATCTTTGGTTCTCGTCGTACGGATATCCTGTCGCTTTCTTGGGTACGTGGCTTTTCACCGGCTGAATGCTACTTATTAAAATATCTTAGCAGTTGGCCAGGTTAAACGTCCCCTACGGATGAGGTATCTGCTTGAAAAAATGTTTCGCGTTTGAAGATGAAGGAGCTTTTAAAAATAAAGGAATTTTTATTTTCGATAAACGCATGAAATGCTGTGTATGTACGGGTTTGCCACAGCACTGGAATACACAGCTGTTGCTGTATCGTGTGAAACGCCCCTTTTAGCATCCATGTTTTGCGTATGCTATAGTCGAGGGAACCGTTATACCACGAAATGATGACGAACCACCAGTGGTAATAAGGTATGGGCCGCTTTAGGTTTCTCTAAATTACTGATAAATGTCCATTACTTGTTTTGCAAAACGTTTTTTATTTGATTATATGCATCACTGCCCGCTGCTATTAGAGCGAAGGTGAATGCTCCGTTTTTTACCTGATCAGTATTGTTTCACTCGTATAAAACGCAGAAAGTGCTTTTTCAACGTGTTATTAGTGAAGCGACGAAGTTTATAAAGAAATGATAGTTTTTACAACGACCTTACGTTATCAGCGATGCTCCATATGGTATCTGGGTCATTTGACTATGAAAGTAGGAAACTGTCCTACATTTTCTGCGCGGCGCATTTACTTTATTTTATTATGTGTTCTGACAGAGATTTTAACGGATACCATCTGAGCGCAGTAAGCATATAGCGGAACTGTTTTGAATGTTTAATGAAATCGACAAAATTTGTTATTCGTAGGAATGGTGCGCTCCTTTATGTAAAGGCATGTTGATTACTTTTGTAGAAGGGAAATGAGATCGGAAAGGGACATAGAAGTGGTTCTTGGAGCACATAATGTTCACATTCCTGAAGAAAGGAGAGTGATATCAGCTGTGAGCCAGTACACTCTTGCTCCTCGATATGATCCTAACACCAATGGGGAGGATGTTGCTTTGCTCCAGCTGCGCGACACGATAGACTTTACGGATACCATCATGCCAGTGTGCTTACCCAAACAACATGATCCCCTACCGGAAGATGTCTTTTGCTATATAAGCGGATGGGGAAGCACTGTTTACGGTATGAATATAAATTAGCTATCAGGATTTCTTTTCTTTTTGAAAGTTTGCGCTGTTGTAGGCGGCAGTGCTTCTTATACGTTGCGAGTTGTCGATGTAAATATTCTGGATGAGGGCTATTGCGACATGAACCCTCAAACAAAATCAAACAGCTTCTGCGCCGGCCACAAGGAAGGCAAGAAGGACGCTTGTCAAGTAAGTTGGCTATCATTGTTGAAAATACGGCTGATTGTTACAGTTTTAATCTTAGATAAAAGAAATCGCTTCTATTTATGTTTATTCTTTAGGGTGACTCCGGTGGTCCTCTCGTATGTTTCATCAATGACCACTTTGTCCTTTACGGCATAACATCGTACGGAACAGATTGCGGGAAAAGTCAGAAAGCTGGAGTGTACTCAAAAGTTGCGGAGTATATTGACTGGATAAGGGAGCAGTCCCGTATACCTGAAGATACATTTAATCCCTATGAATAGTAGTATGCGCCAGGATCAGTAGTAAGAAGAGCAAGAGACCGCTTCGGGCGAATTTAATGATACGTTTTATTCTGAATGGATTTATTGATAATAGAATATCATTGTATCCAACAGCAGTTCTCAAGCGCAGATTGGTTCGCTCATGAGACAAATGCAGCCTTTTCACTTCGCCGTCTGTGCAGAGGTACGTTTGTGATTTGTAACCAATCTAACGTAATTTGACGACAGTCGGAACGCCAAGCGTAGCAGTTCTGAAATTGCGTAATTGACTAAACATAGTCGAGATTTCTAATATGGTGAATCCGAATGGATGTTCATGAATACGTACAATGAGCCTGCTGTTCTTCTTAGTCGCTGTGAATTCTTGAGAATTACAATATCCCTTTCTACTGAGGTCGATTTGCTAAGCTGAAAACTACATAAACCTGTTACTATGTGAAAATAGCTTCGCTCAGTATATATGCATGCATATATGAAGCTGAAATGATAGGCCTTTAAACTGAGCTTTACGCGCTCGGTGCATGTGTACTGTTGAAGCTCATTATAAACGATAAGCGTGTTGACTACACTTCGAAACGCGTGAAATACAAGAAATAATAGTACGATGTATAGAAATGCCGAACGATAGCTTCATGTACTTGATGTAAATGTTAGACTTGATCGACGGTGAGGAACAATGTTGCCTCTCTGCAAAAGCGTAGGACTTCACCTGTGGAGCTGGTTGACTGCGTCAGTTAGTATCGTGAAATTATTGCAAAGCGAAAGAGCGGAGAAAAATAAAAAGTAAAGTTGCTTGTCGTATGAGGGAGCTCTTCGTATGGGTAACATTCGATTGATGCTGAAGTGACTGTCATGCGAAGTTTAGTATGTTAATAACGTGGGATATGCTTAACGCTTAGGTTTGATTATTACACCGGTGGAAGGGAGGAAGAACAAAACCACAAATCATTCAATTTCTCCTATGTTTTATTTAATTTCCTCCATTACCATTTTTTTAAATTCTATTATTTTTTATTTTGGTCTTGAACAGGGGGTGCTTCTTAACGGGTCCAAAGGTCTTCATATTCGAACTTTTCGTACGGTTCTTTCTTGCCTGTTCTTGGTTTCTGAAATTAAACCAAACAAACGCCCTACCAACGAATGGAAGAGCAGTTATTAGGAAGAAATTCAGAACAAAAGTACTACTTTCGGAGCTTTCGGGACCACCGTGTCCCGTCTTCAGCGATGAGGTAACGTATATAAACAAGTGACAGCATGAGCGCCCCTTGTGCAGAAATTATTGTCCGCAGTTATGCGGAGTGGCTTACAGAGGTGGTTGCAGTCGACATTTGAATTTTTCTGGGTATCTTCTCGCTTAGCCACACTCCCGTCTGAAAAATGCAGGTTCCTTCCTGCTGAGCATGCGACTATGCTGTTCTGCGCCTACTGACTACCTCGTCGGTTGTCTTGTCCTGCCCTTACCTAAGTGTAAGCCCAAGTTTAAGCCTTATGTTTAGGCTTAGGCAGAGTAAAGGCAGAACAGGATGGTCAGCCAATTTCCAGCATGACCGTGTTGTGCCTAAGAGTCAATATCCTTGTCTTTCTTACAATATTTTTTTCTTTTGAGTAATTTATGATTTGTGTTGCAAGTAATGCCACCAGAACGAAATCGTTCTCTCTCCATTCCTGTCGCCGCTGCTTTTTTGATCACTGTCCTCACCCCTATCCTCCATTTGTCATCAGCAAAACCGCGAAACGAGTGAAGAGGTCGGTAGTCATGAAATACAAAGTTGAATGAGTTGACGTGAAAGAATAGCTTTGGAATAGAGCATCCGTGCTCTTTCATCCGCGAGTCTTATTAAGTATTTTCGGAAAGTTAATGTTATCTTTTTGAGGAATTCACTGCCATTGAGATACATTAGTAGTAAGGTAGAACGAAACTAACTGAATGAGGAAATAATTTTCCTTTTATTTAACAGTGGAAGCACAAATGTTCTACGACTGAATTCATCGCTCGTGTTTAACTACTGTGGCATAGTTTGTTAGGCAAACTGGTTAACTACTAGTGGATTTCACTCTCGATGTATGTAGACAAAAGGGAGCTATACGTCAATGTTTCCCTGTCAATATTATTATTGTACAGCATTGTGATACGTGTTCTGAGACAGATCAAAATCTCGTGGAAGAATCTTCTGGACAATGATTGTGAGAGGAAAGCTTCACATAGACAAACTCCTTACGTAGAAATTTAAGTGGCACTGTAGTTTATCCACGCGCAGCTGCGACTATCGATGTGATGCACGTTGAAGTTTTCGCTATAGTAGCTCTTTACAAAGGTAAGATGTTTCATTCCGAAAGTCATTAGAAACGCTTCAGAAGCTCTTCTAATAACAGAGAATCGCTTTGTTAAACACCTGCTGAGTCTGCGTATGTTTGTTTTGCTTTCGGTCTATAAAAGTGCGTATGGTTTCGTTGTACGATTTGTATAGCAGACGAGATCGAATTCAACGACTGTTCTTTCCGTATATCTTCTAGTGCAGATATGTGCTTGATCTTTTTAGTTGCTCTTTTCTTCATAACTGTGAGTATAATTGTTTGTAGGAAATTTGCTATCGTTTGTTGCACATTTCAGGGCATAATTTATACTTTAAGCTTTAATTTGTGCCACGTGCATGTTGATACTTGAATTTCTTTAACCTTTGGGCTTCTTTTGTTCAAGTTGTTTTCTGAGTATTAAGAATTGCTGCCTGAAAATGTTTCAAGGATCAAGTGTTTTTCTTGCTTCTTTCTTGTGT
>KN538417.1:179619-197809 GCA_000797535.1 Trichuris suis
TGTCAGAGCGGAATCCATTGAAACGATGTTTAAGGTAGTGATGAGAAGAAGAAAACTGAACGTAGGCGAATTCGTTACGGTGAAATTTAAATTCCAGTGTAGTTTATCTATATGCAGCTGCGCCTGTCGATGTGATCCACTTCGTTCAGATTTTCCACTATAGAAGCTCTTTACAAGAGTAAAATACTTCGTTTCGAGCGGTATTAGCTATCCTTCAAAAGTTCCCCTAATAACAGACAGTCGCTTTCTTGAACAGGCGCCGAGTCTGCAAATGTTTGTTCTCTTTTTCAGCCTATAAAAGTACTTCTTATTTCTTCGTAGTTCAGATTAGACCGAATTCAGCGACTCTTTCTCCCTGCCCTACCTCCTAGTGCAATTATGTGGTTGATCCTTTTACTTGCTCTTTTCTACAAAACTGTGAGTATAACCATTTGTACGAAATTTCCTATCAGCCTAAACCGCGTTGCACATTTCCAGGCATGACTAAGTTTAAACTTTACGCCTTAATTTTCTCTGTGTGCCGATACTTGAATTGCTTTAACGTTTGTGCTTCTTTCATTCATGTTGCTTTCTGGACAATAATAATTTGCTACCTGAAAATGTTTGAAGGATCATAGATTTTTCTTGCTTATTTCTTCTATGTCACTTATGTTAACATCCGCATCTACTCGGCCTCGCGTTTCCGCTTTTTTCGTATCAAAAGGGATAATTCGATTTAGGTTATATGCTTTTGTAGGTCTTCACTTGCAGTGAAAATATCTTTGCAAGAGGACATAATATTTAAAATAGGCACCGGAAGCTAAGAAGAATTGAATTCTCCGTTGATTGTACCTTTTAACTGACCATCTGCTCATTTGACCATCTTCAACCTCCGATCTGTCTTTTTCGTAAACACTGAATAGCATAATCAGTTAAACTGAATCGAATATTTTATATTAAGTGTGCAATAGAAGCTTTTCTCAATTGTTGGAACCCACTTTCTTTAATTAGCTTTGCCCAGTGTGGCGGGAAGCCTTTCCGCAGGGTTTTGCTCAGTGTAACATTCAGATAATTGCTGCATAGTTTCTCTCTGTTTATTATTTCACAGAAAGAAAAGGCCTAATCAGAAAGGGTTATGTTCGAGTCGCAGAGTCAAAAGCGTTTATTGAAGTAAAGGGCAGTGCTGCAGGCAGTTTTGTCTTTACTTTGCAGCATAGCCTACACATATGTTAAGTGTCATACCAACAGATTTCGTTTGCAACTGCTGTTTGGCATTTTGTGGGACAGTTTGTCTAATTATATGCAGCATTCGTGCAGGCGCCATGGGAAGTCTTTGTTACTTTTCTAATCTTCGGGGTGTTAGCGAAGAAACGGTTATATAACAACTGTTGGCATTCAAACTGCGTGATCGCCTCAGCATCCGCAGCGATGCTTGTTGCCTGTTGTTGATGTCTACGTTATCTCCCTGGAGAGACCGTTGAAATATTACTTGCCTTGCAGCACAGAGTTTCTTTCTGTTTCATTAAAAGTATTGTTGTTAAGTGGGCAACTCGTTTTCTTAATACTTTTCATTGTAATGTTGCTTTAAGGAGGCGGAAAGTAACGACTATGTCAAATGTGGGCAGCCACAACGTTCTTTTAAATGGAGTGCACGCAACAGAATCGTAGGTGGATGGGAAGCTGTCCCACACTCAATTCCGTGGCAGGTGCGTTTGGAACTGTTCCATAATAGTTACCGCGATGGCTACTGCGGTGGTAGTCTGGTACGACTTACGCCAGGAAACGCAACAAGCTTCGTTTTGACTGCTGCCCACTGTCTAGTCCGTAATGTCGGGTACGTTGCTTTCTCAAATCCTTATGCTACACGTTCCCTTTTTTGGATCTTGCTACTTCATTGAAAGCATTAGTTCTCGTCGTAAGCATTCCCTGATGCGCGCTTTGATACATGTTTTTTCACTGGTTGAATACTAGTTTGCTAAAACATGTCAGCGATTAGAACAGGCTAAACATCGCCTATGGACGTGGTATCTGTTTAAAGAAATGTCGAGTACGTCTGGTTTTCACAGGCATTGCAATACTGAGCTGTTGCTGTAAGCTGTGGAATGTGCCTTTTACCATCCATGTTTTGAGTATACTATAGTGGAGGGAACTATTTTACCACGAAATGATGACTTACCGGCAGTCCTAATAACGTTTCGGCCAATTCCAGTTTCCCTGAGTTACAGATAAATGTTCGTTCGTTGTTTTGCAGAACGTTTTTTTGTTTATTTATATACATCAGTATATATTACCATTAGAGGAAAGGTGAGTGCTCTCTATATCCTTGTTCATCAGCATTGTTTCATTCATGTGAGGCACAGCAGATGCTCTTTGAGCGAATGGTTGAACAGTGATTAGTCAAACCACGAAGTTTACGACGAAGTTATAGTTTGTATAACTACCTTGCGGCATCGCCGATAGTTGATATGCTATCCGGTGCTTTTTGCTATGAAGGCAATCATTTTTGTGCTTTCGTGACCAGGTGCAATATTTTCTGGGCGGCCTACTTATTTTATTTGACTATGGGTTCTGGTGGCGATTGAAACGAGTACCACCCGAGCGCGTTGAGGATTTAGTGGAACTGTTTCGAGTGTTTAATGAAATTAACCAAAAACTAGTTATTTCCAGAAACGGTCTGCTCATTTAAGTAACGCTGTGTTGGTTATTTTAGTAGTGGTGAAATGAGATCACCAAACGACATAGAAGTGTCTCTTGGAGTACATTTTCCTGAATTACGTCCAACACTGGTATCTGCTGTCAGCGGATATACAATCCGTAACTATAATCTTGAAACAAAAGAGGAAGATATTGCTTTAGTCCAGCTGCGTAAAACGATAACCTTTACGGATACCGTCATGCCGGTCTGCTTACCCCAGTCAAATGATCCGGTGCCGACAAATGCGCGTTGCTATATAAGCGGCTGGGGAAAAACTATTATCAGTAGGAATCTTCATGAGCTGTTGCGATATCTTTTTCAAATTTTGCGTTACTCTAGGCGGTGACCTTTCGCCTACGTTGCGAGTTGTCGATGTCAAAATTCTGGGTAACAGCAATTGCGAAGTGCACGAGAAGGCAAAGCCAAAGAGCTTCTGCGCCGGCCACAAGGAAGGCGGCAAGGACGCTTGTCAAGTAAGTTGTGTATAATTGTTGAAAATGTCGCCGATTGTTACTACAGTTATAATCTTATATAATAAGCAGCTTCTGTTGATGTTTACGTCTTAGGGTGATTCCGGTGGTCCTCTGATGTGCTTCGTCAATAACCACTTTGTCCTTTACGGCATAACATCGCATGGCACAGGTTGCGGGTTTCCTGGGAAAGCTGGAGTATACTCAGAGGTTGCGAAGTATATGGACTGGATAAGGGAGCAGTCCACTTCATATGGAATTGCATTTGATCCCTATACAGAGTAGTACGTACCACGGTCAGGACGAGAAGAGCAATAGATCACTTTGCACGAATTCATTGATCTAGTTTTATTCGGAGTGCTTTTGTTGATATTACAGTATGACTGCGTCCAACAGCACTTCTTCAGCGCAGATTGCTTGGTCGATGATCCAAACGCGGGCTTTTGATTTCTTCGTCCTCTGTGGAGGGGTACATTTGCGTTTTCTGGCTAATCTACTGTAATATTAACGATGGGCAAAATTCCAACCAAAACACTTGAGAAATTGTGTAATTAGCTAAGTATAATGCAGATTTCTAATATGCTGCATGGTGATCGATCTTCACGAAGAAGTGCGTTGCGCCTGCTCCTCTTCTTAGTCGCTGTCTATTGTTGAGAACTGCAATATGCCTTTCTACTGAGGGTGATTTGCTATACTGGGCATCATATAAACCTACTATGTTACTATGTGACACCAGCTTTGGTCAGTTTATATGCATGCATGTATGAAGCAGAAGTTATAAGCCATCAAAGTGAGGGCTTTATATGCTTACTGGAGGGGAACTATTTAAGCTCTTTATAAATGGTAAGGGTATTAATAACATTTCTACTAGGAGGTAAGCGTTATTTAGCTTTGCTTTTCTGTCAATGCATGAAATACAAGAGGTAATGGTATGATGTAGAAATTCTGAGCGAGACGGAAGCGGACGGAGCGTTCTTCACGTCAATGTTCGACTTGATCAGGGGTAGCGACCAGTATGGCATCTGTGCGAAATCATAGGACTTCAACCTAGAAGATAATTGTCTGGTTCGGTTAACATGGTGAACTTACTGCAAAGCGAAAAGGCGAAGAAGGATAAGTGGGCTCACTTTTTGTGCACAATAAATCGTGCAGGTAGACGG
Organism: Trichuris suis; assembly: GCA_000797535.1. Classification (NCBI taxonomy): domain Eukaryota; kingdom Metazoa; phylum Nematoda; class Enoplea; order Trichinellida; family Trichuridae; genus Trichuris; species Trichuris suis. Next base: position 183,924 of record KN538417.1, read on the forward strand.
CGACGCCACTTACTGTTCGTCCACCAGTTCTAACAGAGTTTATCTCAACGGCGAAATTAATCGGTACATTGTTAATGATGCGAGTGAGCCGTTCCTACTGGTAGTAGTCGAATGATGCTGAAGTGACTGCTTTGCTATGGGATATGCTGCACATTTACCTTTGATTATCATAAGGGTGGAAAGAAGGAAGAACAAAATCACAAATCATTCGATTTTGCCTATTTTTTATTTTATTTACTCCATTACCATTTCTCTTTAATTTAATTGTGTTGTTGCTTTATTTTATTCTTTATATATTTTGCTTTATCATTGTTCTATGCTTACCTAACATGACTGGATTTCATTATTACCGTTACAGCATTCTGTTTCTTCTCATAGTTTGCCCTCTTTCAGCGACCTTCGACAGCGAAATATGCTTGTTCATTTAGTTTCTTCGTTTCCCTCTGTAATTTATTTATGCACTTATCTGCTTATGTTATTTTGTCTTTCGTGCATTCTTACGCATTTCATTTTGACTTTTAGATAGCTTGAAATTACTACTATTATCTTAATGGATGAAAGTTTTTGGCTTAAATTCGAGTCTCCTATATTTAAGCTGCCGGTATGTTTTCCCGATCCTAACTTTGTTTTTCGTTATGGCCGATTTGGCGTTGAAGAAGGAGCGATATCAAGCCCGGAATCGCCGCCTAATAAAAAGGCATAGAGAACTGAGCAGATGTCATTCCGTGTATCTAACAGAACTAAGCCATGCTGTAATAACAAAAATTCAGAATTCACCATCAACTCTTAGTAACTCCTTGGTAATGGTTGATTTGTCTAACAAACACTGGAAGAAGACTTTGATCATGGTGCCACAATTCGACTATCGTAAGTACAATGGAGTAAATCGTGAGAGTTGCAGTGGAAAACGATTTATGGTCGTTTCCTTGAGTCAGGTTATCCAGATTGCAACTCCATCCAGTTAGCCTGGATCACGTGTACTCGTTGGCTCAACCGAACAAATTGGCGGCCAGTTAGACCGTACTACGAAATCAATGCCCGGCCGTCTTAAAGAAAATGTCGCCCTGAAAATATTGCATTCTACATTGTACTTCACGTGATCTGAGTATTGTGAAAATAAACAAAGCTTTTATGATTAGCATTCTGGTCATTACATTTGTTTCCCCATTTTCTCTGTACTGAAGTATGAAATAGAAGAACTATTCAATGTACGGTTGTTTGTTTGCTCGTATAAGATTTCAACAATGGAATAATTTGACAGAAGGCTGTATGATTCACATGAAACAATTATGCCTACCCTTGTCGCATTATTAACGATGTACGGATTAATTTCGCCGTTGAGATAAACTCTGCTACAACTGAATAAATCCTTGCCCCGTTCTGATGTTCAGTGATTTTTTGAAATACCGTTGTAACTTAAATTACTTGTCTCTTGGAGTAACCTTACTGAGTCATTTATTTCATTGTCTCATATACCTGGAGGCACTAGGAAAAGATTGTGGTTACTGTAGGAGCTCCCTAATCCTGTCCCCTTGTCCCAGCGGCTAATCCGCATTATAGAGGAAGAATACCTGCCGTGGGAAGAATGCAGGTTCCGTTCTGGCAAGTTTATGTGCTGAAAAATATGAAAAGAGTCCCTATTTTAACTGGATGGTGGTTATGGTGTTTCCTGAGCAAAGAGAAATGGGGATCATTTTGCAGAGTTAACAGAAAGGAAGCTACCCTTGAGAGCACGTTTAGATTTCCAGGATCCTACAAACTTGGTTGGACACAAAACGGCAACGTCTCGTCAGAGCGCTGAAACCGTAGTTCAAAAACAATAACTCACTAGACTGACGTAACAACACTCAAGTAGCCGGAGTACTGCAACTCGACCCAGCCAAGTGACCTGACCGACTTGACTTTGCCGACTTGACTTGAAGTCAACTTGATCTGAACCAAATTGACCTATCCACCTTGACTTCAAGTCAGCTTGACATAGAAGCAATTGGTCCTGTTGCAAAACCTGCACTGACATTTCCTTTTTGCCTTCTCTAAATCCAGTATACGTGATACGCAGAGGGTATGCCTAGTAACTATAGAGGCAGCACGTATGTCTGCTGTATACAGGTTGCATGCAGTACATCCTGCTTACGCTTATGGTATTTTCTTCTCTCCAGGATTTTTGTAGCATACGCGTAATATAGAGGTTGTATATTGTGTACATAAAGGTATTTATAGAATTTACGGCTTTCACATAGTATACTTCGCCTACAGGCAGAATACCTGCGATTTTTGTGGTACACGTATAGTATCTATGCTGTATCTGCCTGCATGCAGGGAATGTTTATGCTATACATGGCTTATACGTCGTGCACATGCCTATATGTGGGACATTTGTGATACCTAGGGTCTCTACAGTATAAATGTAGTATCTATGGTGTATATAATTGTATGCGAGAATATTCATGGAATCCGTGACTTATGCATGGTTTAAATTGCATATAAAGAATGTATTTATAATATGCACCGTCTCTACGGCGTACATGTAATGTCTCTGCCGTATATACTTGCATAGAGGGAATATTTGTTGTATATATGGCGTACACACCGTATGCATTGCTTAGAAATAGAATATTTGTGGTATGAAGGGTTTTCAGGTATGCGTGCAATATCTGTTGCATATGTACTTGCTTATAGTACGTGGTATGCCATGTATGGCATGCCATACGTGACCTGCATGTGGTATACACGGCTTCTATATATGGTATGCACACGGTATACATTGCTTCCATATATGTCATATATGGTATGCATGTAGCATACATTGCTTCCCAAAATTGTATTCGTAATGCGTAGAGTTTCTATGGCTCCACTTCTTAGTGAATCATTTAAGGGAAGTCGTTGTTACTTTTCTAATCTTCGGGGTGTTAGCGAAGAAAACGTTATATAACAATATGCATAGCATCTATGGTACATGCAATTGCGTACATGTAGTATTTGCCCCCTCTACCACTTACACTTGGTATACACTACTTACAGAAGGGTACTTCTGACGTCTACTGTCTCTTCGACGTACAGCTAGTATCTATCGTATAAATGTAATTGTATGCACGGACTATTTAAGCGCGTCTACAGCTTACGCGTGGTACACATTGATTATAAAGAAGGTACTTCTAATATGTAGTGTCTCCATAGCGCACATGCAGTATACCACGTCCCTACCATGTATGGCATAAATATATCCTGTAGGCAAGTATATACGCCATAGATACTGCACATGTGCCTGGAGACCCTTTGTACCACAAATAGCGTGTCTGTAGGCAATGCATGCCGTATGTGTGCGATATATACACTGCGTATTCCTTCTATGCAAGTATACACAGCATAGATACTACATATATGCCATAGAGAGGGAGATATCATAAATACCTTCTTTATATGCAACTTAAACCATGTTCACGTCATAGATTCCATGAATATCCCATGCATGCAGTTTACACAGCATAGCTACTACATCTATGCCGTAGAGACCCTAGCTGTCCTGGCTACAAGCAATGTGTACTACGTGGAAGCCATATAATATGACATAATTATTCCTCGTATGCATGTACATACAGCGTACATACTACACGTGTACCCTAGAAACAATTGCAATCGCAGATATTCTGCTTATGGGCAAAGTATACTACGTGCATGCCGTAAATTCCGTGAATACCTACTGTGTATACGATATACAAGGTCTATATTACGCATAAGCTGCAGAAACCCAGAAGAGCAGAAAATATCGTTAAGTGTAAGCAGCACGTACTGCACGCATGCTGTATACAGCAGACATACATGCTGGCTGTATAGTCACTAGACATCTTCTATGCATTTCGTATACCGGATTTACACTAACCAAACCATATAAGTGAGTGCAGGATTGCAACAGGACCAATTGCTTCTAGGACAAGTTGACTTGAAGTAAAATTGGACAGGCTAAGTTGGTTCAGGTCAAGTCGGTCATGTCAAGTTGGTTGCGTCAAATTGAAGCGCGCGGAAGTAGCAGCTATCTGCGCTATGGTTTGATTGGTCAGTAAACTGTAGTCTTACAAAAACAATATGACTTTGAATTTCCGAGAGTTGGAAGTACTCGTCGAGAGAAAAATGTCTAGATAATAAGAAAGGAGTTCTTTCAATAATCGTCGATGTAGTAGCCTGACCATGCTTACTCAGTACGGTGGGTCCTTTGTTCTCCTGAGCGAATCTGCATTACGGAGGGTTCGGATTGGTGAAATTCTGCAGTACTTATTTTTCCATCCTATTAATGCGGGTGTGGCCTTTATACTTATGTATCGAGTTGGAAAAGTACATTTCAATATAGGTAATCTTCGTTGAACACTACGAGGCGAACTAGTAATACGAATTCACAGGAGCTGTATTAGTCTCTCGCTAATGCAGCTGCGAGTATTCCTTCCGTGTATTAATAACCCTATAGCCAAGCCGTACATGTATGCCTTCATTATGACTGTCGATAGAGCCGAATCCTTCCCTGAGACAAAAGTCATGTCATTCGGGTCTTGACCTCGCTACTAATAGTTGTACTTGTTATAGCTAATATCGCATGCTGAGCTCAGGTGAGCCCATTGGTGTTGCTTTTCGCTACATTTCATAGATTGCATAGTTAGGTCCAAGTGTACTGATAATTTTTACATTTAGTGATTAGTGACATACCGGTGGTACCTGTTACTAATATTTGATTATCTTTTGCAGTTACGATTTATACCACATCGTTGGCAGGCAAGTGCTGTGCATGCGACTACTTTAAGACGTGCAATGGAAGGTCCAAGTAAGTTATTTTAACGTTAGAAGGTTAGAAAAGCGATTGTATTATAGATTGAGTCGATCACAGCTAAAATGCATTACCGCGTGATAGGTGCTGGGATCGACAATCTCAAATGATGCCTGTCCTTAAGCTTTTCATTAAGTTGCACTTTCAGCATCTCAATACTGAATGCGTAGCGAGAACTTCTTGCTGAGCTAGCATGTCTCCTCTGCTTAACCATAGGAAGTCAGTTTCCTCCTGGTGCTTCTCCTTGACGTCAGCACTTTCTATTGTAATTAACTTGTACGCATGGAAGCACAGTGAAACCGCTCGCATCCATCAGCGCGGGACTGGGTGTAGCGCGTATACGCGGGGTACTATCGTAGCGTGCACCGAAATGCGTGTGCAATCCGTGTGTCTAGGTCACTGTTCTTCGCTGACCCCTGTGCTCACGCTGAGCTCAAATTTTGTTGAACTCGTCCTACAGAAACAGAAGCAGTGTGCTATAGAACCAGGATAACCTAAGAATAGTGGAGTACCAGCGGTGTGCCGAAAGCGTCCTGAGGTATGGTTTTTATAAGCAGTGGTCACTAGCCTCAGAGGAAGAACTTCACTTCGAATGCAGCAGGGCGCGCAGCGAAACGAAACGAAAAGTCACTAGAAGAAGGAAAAAGAGGTTATAAAAATGGCCTGTGATAAGGTAGCCTGAACATCTTTACTGTATGCTGTCAGTCTATTGTTCTCTTGGACGACTAGGGAGGGTTACTGTATGTCAGGGGTTTCACTGTACGTGATTTGTTTGAGCTTGACGGTTGTGTAATATCTTCTTATGCTTGCTGAATTTTAAGATAAGCTCCCTCCAAGCATTTAGAAACGTAGCTCTTCGTTAGGAGATGGTAGTACTTCATGGGTATGTATGTCTTTATTTAACGGTAGTATCGTGTGATATTGTAACCAAAAAATGTTTAATTGTTTTTGCGTAACTTCCGGTTTTGGCCGTCACCTGTCCTCTACGGATAACGAGAGGGGACCTGTTATGGCCGAAACTGAAAGCTACCGGAAAAGGATAAAGGATCTTTTAAGTTACAATGTAGCGAGATATCACCGTAATATAAAGATATTCAACTGCAAGCATTTCGCAAAACATGAAATCGTTCGTGGGGTCGATCGGTCACCCTTGATATTGAAATGGACAGTGCAGTTTTGCGTAACTTGCGAAAGGCTGTTTGATGAAGTCTGAAGGAAACAAGGCACGCCTTTTCCGCAAGTTGGCTGTCTCTTGATTTAGAGGCCGTAAACGGGTAGCAGACCAATCGAAGAAATAGGGAATGTACCATCTTCACAGTTTTAATACAGGTATGCCCCGCTTTACGACTGTTGATGTGACTGAAGTAGTTCGTAAAGTGAATCCTTCATAAAGCGTGGCAGCAGTTTCTATTACTGAGCATAGCAAACGGGTTCGAGCGCTTCAGAATCCGGAAGAAAACTATTCAGCAGTGCCACGGACAGGAAATGACACATAAAATCCAGAAAATTCTTATGATATACTGAAAGCCGCAATAAGTTGTGAAGAAAAGCCCCATATAAGGTGGAAATAGCGTAATTGTTGGTTCAGTTACTATAATTGGGAGGATAACGAACTGAGAACTGTTACTGGGGGAAACGGGAAGTTGGTACGTCCTCGCAGAGTCGTCACGACAGGCGGCTAATTCCTACGTGCTTGGACGTAGACGATTGCGGTTGATCGTCCGCTTCGGTGGAAGTTGACCGCTTGATAAAAGATGTTATTGAAGCTATTGTATCCTTCCCCCTTTCTTTGTAACAGCGAATAACGCCCCCGCAAATCCTTCGTAAAGCGAAAGCGTGTATAAATTCAGCTTCTTCTTAGAACTAAAACTACGTAGAGCGGGGCATACCTGTATAAGAAAGATGCAGTGTATTAAAGCATTTAACACAGCTGAGCAAAGAAAAGGTTGGCGCCTTTTTGAAAGTCTGATTTCCCGTAACCTATTTATTGCTGTTTATTCTGTACTGTTCTCTGCTTTGAAAGCAGTTTTTAAAGATGATTTTTTCTATTATTCTTGCAACATGTACCAATTGAAGCGAGTGGTCTTTGCGAAAAATTGCTCGCTTGCTTGCTTGGTGTAATGTGAATTAGCTTTCCCAGTCCGCTTGCGAAATTATTTAAACATGTGACAGCATCAGCGCGCTATCCCCTGAAATTAGTGCCCATACTTATGCGGGATGGCATGGGGATGTGGTTTCGGTGAACATTTGAATATTTCTGCCGATCTTGTCACTTCGGCGATCTGCCGTCTGAAACATCCGCGTTACTTTCTGCCAAGCATGAGGCCATGCTGTTCTGCGTCTGCTCGACAGTGCGATGTCTGTCTTGTTTTGCTCTTAAGCGCAAGCCAAAACATAACCCGAACAGGATGGCCGGCAAATTTATAGCATGACCGTGGGGCGGCTAAGAGGAAAGATCCTTATTTGGGTTTCAGTATTATTTTTTTTTCACTTTTCCTTTGACAAATTTATAATTTCGCTTGGAACTAACGCCACCAAGACGAAATTTTTCCCTGCGCGCCTTCTTCCATTACTTTTTTCATCACTGTCGCCATTTATTTTCTCCATTTCTCATGAGATACGAAGTAAGATGAGCTGGAACCAAAAATTCACTGTGACATCGTGCATCCGTGCTGTTACACACGCGAGCTTTAGGTATTTTCGGAAAGCTAATGTTATCTTTTTGAAGAAGAATTCACTGTTATTGAGATAGGCTAAAGATAGAACGACTCTAAATTCCGCGAGGAAACAATTTTATATTTGGTAGCGGACGAGCAAATTTCCTACGGCTGAATTCACTGCTCGTATTTAACTACTGTGGTATAATTTGTTAGGCAAACTAATTAACTGAGCACGGATTTCATTCTCCACGTATGCAAACAAAACGTGGCTAGTGTCAACGTTTCTCCGTCACTATTATGACTGTACACCATTATGACACGCTTTTCTGACTTAGAGCAGAGTTCCCTATAAAAGTCTTAACGATAACGATTAGAAGAAGTAAACTTCAGGTAGACAAATTCGTTACGTCGAAATTTAAGTGGCAACGTAGATTATCTATATGCAGCTGCGCGTACCGATTTAACCCGTGCCATTTCCATTTTCTCCTGCAGAAGCTCTTTACAAGAGTGAGACATTTCATTTAAACGTCATTATCAACCCTTCAGTAACTGTCCTAATAATAGGCAATCGCTTTCTTCAACACGTGCTGAGTCTGCAAATGTTTGTTCTCCTTTCGGCGTATAAAAGTGCTTATAAGTTTGCGAGTTTCAATGTGCGATCTGTAGGGCAGACTACCTCGAATTGAACGACTGTTCTTTCCTTCATTCTTCGTAGGGCAGACATGTGGCTGATCTTAGTTGCTCTTTTCTCCATGACTGTGAGTACAACGATTTGTACGAAATTTCCTATCAGCTTAAGCCGTTTTGCACATTTGGAGGCATAAGCTAATTTAAACTTTAAGCTTCAATTTTCGCTACGTGCTGCCCATGGGTCTGGGTCATATGAAAAGTCAGAATACTGAAATTCGAGAGACCGAAAGCCGGAAGATCGAAGGGTCGAAATATCGAGTGGTCGAAATACCGAAAGTCATGTCACCGAATGGTCAAAATACCGATAGTGGAATACCGAACGGTAGAAATACCGAAAATCTAAATGTTGAATGGTCAAACTACTGAAAGCCAAATTACCGAATGGTGGAATTAAAAGTTCAGTATAGTGAGTACAATGCTGAGTCGGTTCTACTGATCAAGTAATCGTTTGTCCCTTCGAGGTTCTGAATTTGCGTTCTGACTTTCGGTATTCTGACCATTCGACGTTTCGACCATTCGGTAATATGACTTTCGGTATTTCGACCATTCGGTAACATGACTTTCGGTATTTCGAGTTTCGCTAATTCGAGCTTTCGACGTTTCGACCATTCGACATTTCGACCATTCGGTGTTTCGACTTTCTGTCTTCCAACTTTCTGTCTTCCAACTTTCGGTATTTCGACTTTCGGTTTTATGACTTCCACCCGCCGCCGATACTTGAATTGCTTTAACGTTTGTGCTTCTTTCATTCACGTTTCTTTCTGGACAATAATAATTTGCTACCTGAAAATGTTTGAAGGATCATAGATTTTTCTTGCTTATTTCTTCTATGTCACTTATGTTAACATCCGCATCTACTCGGCCTCGCGTTTCCGCTTTTTTCGTATCAAAAGGGATAATTCGATTTAGGTTATATGCTTTTGTAGGTCTTCACTTGCAGTGAAAATATCTTTGCAAGAGGACATAATATTTAAAATAGGCACCGGAAGCTAAGAAGAATTGAATTCTCCGTTGATTGTACCTTTTAACTGACCATCTGCTCATTTGACCATCTTCAACCTCCGATCTGTCTTTTTCGTAAACACTGAATAGCATAATCAGTTAAACTGAATCGAATATTTTATATTAAGTGTGCAATAGAAGCTTTTCTCAATTGTTGGAACCCACTTTCTTTAATTAGCTTTGTCCAGTGTGGCGGGAAGCCTTTCCGCATATTTGCTCAGTGTGACTTTCTCATAATTGCTGCGTAGTTTCTCTCCGGTTATTATTTCACAGAAAGAAAACTAGTCGGAAACGGTAGTGCTGTAGTCGCAGCTTCAAAACTGTCTATTGAGGTAAAGTCCATTGCAGTAAGCTTCACTCTTCTGCATAGCTGACATATATGTTAGATGTTGTGTGGAAGGAATTCGTTTCCAACTTCCATTTGATATTTAGTTTGGCGGTTTGTCTGTGGATAGGCAGCTTTCATGCAGTCGTCATGAGACACTTTTGTTACTTTCCTACCCTTCGGAGTGTTAGAGAAGGATCGGACATATAACAACTGTTGGCTTTGAAAATGCACAATCTGCCCAGCATCCACTGCGGCGTTTATTATCTGTTGTTGATGCTTTCCTTATCTTGGTCGAGGGACCATTCAAAGATCCATAACTTGACATGTAGCACAGTTCTTTTGTCTTATTAAAAGTATTGTTGTTGAATGAACAACCCGTTTTCCTTGAACGTTTTAGAGCGTAACGTTGTTTTAAGGAAGCTGAAAGTACCAACTATGTTGAATGTGGATTGCGAAAACAGAACTTTAAAATGAATGGGGACAACAGAATCGTAGGTGGATGGGAAGCTTACCCGCATTCAATTCCGTGGCAGGTGTATTTGCGTCTCTTTGATAGTGGTGAACCTGATGGTTTTTGCGGTGGCAGTCTGGTAAGACTAACGCCAGGCAACGAAACAAGCTTCGTTTTGACTGCTGCTCACTGTGTCCGCGTGGCCAAATACGGTGGGTATGTTCCTTTTGTAGATTCCTATACTACGCTTTTCCTTTCTTGAATCTATTTCATTGAACTCTTTAGTTCCCGTCGTAGGCATACGCTGACGCGTTCTTGGCTACATGATTTTTCACAGCTTGATCGTTGATTGGTAAAACATCTTAGCGATTAGTACAGGTTAAACATCGCTGTGTGCGTGGTAGCTGTTTAAAGAAATGCTGCGTGTGTACAGGTTTCCATCAGCACTGGTATGCAGAGCTGTTGCTATATCTTGAGAAACGCGCTGTTTACCATCCGTAGTTGGGTATGCTGCAGTAGGAGAACTATTATACGACGAAATGATGACGAAGCAACGCTACTAGTAAGGTCTCAGCCAATTCTGGTTTCTCTGAATTGTTAATAACTGTTCATTCTCTGTATCGCAGAACGTTTTTGTTTGATTACGGTAGAACCTTGAATATAGGAAGTAATTGTTGCAAGGCGTAGTTCCGATAATGAAAAATTCCGATAATCAAAGTTTTCTTTATTTAACTATTTTCCTTGGACTGTCGGTATTCTAAGTTTTCTTTGACTAGGTGAACGGCCTAAATCTTTACTTCTCAGCGCTTCTACTATTTGAGACTTCTCTGTTAATGAAAGCGCTGTCTTCCTTTTCGAGATCATTGTGTATGAAGAAAGATAACTCTGTTTGGCTGTTAGCAACTCTAAGGAACCTGGGACGCAACGCTAGTCTCTCCGCAGAAAAAACCAACCTTTCGAAAGAGAAATTGTGTTCTTGTTTTGAAAAAAACAGGTGATTCGGACAATATGTAGAACAGCAGTATCTGCTGGAAATGGAGAAAATGAGCCTACGAACTGGCGATGTTCAAACAGCAATTGTTTGAGTCACTGTAATACTGCTGTCGCCACTGATTGCCGTTTAATACTAAAGTACAGGCTACAGCTAAAGTAAAGGTACTTTTGCTCAGAGAGCGATTCACGGTCTTTTAAAAACAATGGCAGGCTGAATGTAGCCTATTAGGAAAACTGAGCTAGTCCTTTCGAAAAGTAACGGGCATACAACTTAGATATCGTTCATCATACTGTAGGTCTATTGTTCTCCTCGCCGAATTCTGATAATCGAGGTTCTACTGTGTATAGATCACTGTATAGTACAATTATAGCGAAGCTGATTACTGTGTATTAATTAATTGATCAATATTGTTTCGTGCGTATATAAGACATCAAGTGCTTTTTCAGTTAGGGATTGAACCGTGGTTAGTGACACCACGAAGTTTACTAAGAAATGATAGTTTCTACAACGACCTTACGTCATCGGCGATGGTCGATATGGTATGTGGGAAATTTCGCTGCGAAAGTAATAAACTTTGTGAGAGGGAACTATATTTTTGGCAAGAAGGTGAAATATTTTCTGCGCGGTACATTATTTCATTTGTTTATGGATTCTGACGGCGGTTTAAACGGATGCCGTCTGAGCGCCGAAAGTATGTAGTGGAATTGTTTTGGATGTTTAATGAAGTCTACCAAGAATTACTTATTAGCAGAAATAGTCTGCTCGTTTAAACAAAGCTGCACTGATTATTTTTCTAGGTATTATGATAGATGGGCAGTTGACATACAAGTGGCTGTCGGAGCACATAACGTGAAATTCTTTGAAACGGAGAGGACGGTATTCCCCGTCGACAGATTTACCCATCCTCCATATAATGATAAAACACAAGAGGGCGATATTGCTTTACTCTACCTAAAGAAACCGGTAACATTTACGGATACCATCATGCCAGTGTGCTTACCCAAACCACATGATCTACTACCGGAAGGAGTCCCTTGCTATATAAGCGGTTGGGGAAAAACTATTAGCAGTACGAATATAAATGAGCTATCACGATTTCTTCTCTTCTTCAAACTTTCCGTTATTCTAGCTGGCAGCGTATCCTATACGTTGCAAATGGTCAATGTAAAAATTCTGGATAAAGACGACTGCCACAGAGAGCATAAAGCAACGGAAAAGAGCTTCTGCGCTGGCCACAAGGAAGGCGGCAAGGACGCTTGTCAAGTAAGATGCCTGTTGTTGTTGAAAATACCGCTGATTGTTGCAGTTGCAGTCTTCGATAAAATAAGGTGTTTCTGTTGATGTTTATTTTGTAGGGTGACTCCGGTGGTCCTCTGATGTGCTTGGTCAATGACCACTTTGTCCTTTATGGCATAACATCATACGGTACAGGTTGTGGGCGACCTGGGGAACCTGGAGTATACACGGAAGTGGCGCAGTATTTGCGCTGGATGGAGGGGCAGTCCACTGAATATGGAATTAGATTTGATCCCTTTGCACAGTAGTACGTAGCAGTATCACGGCAACAAGAGCAAGAGACCGCTTTGCACGAATTGATTGATACGGTTTTATTCTGAATGCGTTTATTGATAATACAATATTATTGCATCCAACAGCAGTTCTCAAGCACAGATTGGTTCGCTGATAAGTCAAATGCCACCCTTTGACTTCATTGTCTGTGTAGAGGCACGCTCGTGCTTTCTAACTAATCTGCTGTAATATTAACGATGGCTGAAATGCCAAGCATAGCACTTCAGAAATTGAGTAATTGACTAAGTATAGTCGAGATTTCTGTGTTGCATGCTAATGGGTCTTCGTGAAGAAATATGTCGCGCGTGCTGTTCTTCTTAGTCACTGTAAACTGTTGAAAATTACAAGGTGTCCTTCTGGTCGGGATGATTTCCTAAACTGGGCACTATGTATACCTGTTACTATGTGAAACCAGCTTTGGTCAGTAGATATACATGTGTATATGAAGCTGAAATAATAAGCGTTCAGAGTGAGCTTTACATGCTTACTGGAGGTGAACTGTTGATTTATAAACGTTAAAGATATTAATAACATTTCCACGAGCGCGTTAACGCATGAAGTACAAGAACTGAACGTGTGATGTAGAAATGCGGAACGAGGCCTGCGTGTACTTGACGTAAATGTTAGGGTTCATCGACAGTAGCGAACAACGCGTGGCATCACTGCGAAGACACAGGACTTCAGCTGAGGAAATAGTTCACTGCGCCAGTCAGTATGGTGAACTTATTCCAAAGCAAACACGTGAAGAAAAATAAAAGGTAAGGTTACTTTTTATATTATTGGGCTCTTCCTATTCGAGTGATGCTGAAATTAGTGTTTTGCGAAAAGTCATTTAATTTCGCCTGTATTTTGTTTTATTTATCACATTACCATTTCTCTTTAATTTCATTGTATTTTTATTTTATTCTATGTATTTTATATATTTTGCCTTATCATTATTTTATGCTTGCTTTGTCATCTTGTTTAATCTGGTTTGATATCACCGTTCTGTTCGTCTTTATTTTCAGTCTTTCAGCGACCTTTGACGAAGAAATATTTATTTATTTGCTTTGTTACTCTGCATAATTTATTTTTACGTGCTTATCTGCTTATGTTATATTGTCGTTCTTGCATTCTTACTCATTTCATTTTGTCTTTTCGGTAGCTTGAAGTTACTAATATTATCTTAATAGAAGAACGCTTTTCTGCTTAAATCCCAGTCTCCCATATATAAGGTGCCCGTGTATTTTGCTGGTTATCAACTTTGACTGTTTCTCATTGTGGTTCCTTTGGCGGTGATGAGGGAGTGCTATTTTGCCTGGAATCGCGGCCTAATAAAAAGGGATAGAGAACTGAGCAGGTGTCAATCTGTATATCTAATGAATGTAAGCTATGCTATA
>KN538417.1:204663-215578 GCA_000797535.1 Trichuris suis
TAATAATAATTCAGAATTCATTCGTACCGGTGGGGGGCAACTCTTAGTGAATTCTTGGTAGTGGTTGATTCCTTTAATGAACATTGGAAGAAGGCTCTGATCACGCTGTCACAATTCGACAATGGTGAAAACAGTGGAGTAAATCCTGGCAGCTTGGAAAACCACATTTACGATCGTCTTGTTCGGTCTGCTTTCGCAGAGTTTGACTGCTTTCGTTTAGCATGGATCACGTGTACACGTTGACTCAACTGAAAAAGTTGGTGATCCATTAAAGCGTATAAAGAGAGAAGTGGTTGACCATCTCAAGCAAATGTTGCCTGTAAAGTATACCATTCTGTTTGTGTGATTCAAGTAGTCTGTTGAGTATTTGCGAAAATAAATAAAAGTCAATATTTAACAGTCTGTTCATTCCATTCTTTTCGCCATGTTCTCCATACTGGTATATGAAGTTGAACCAACTATTGGCTGTATGGTTGTTTGTTTGCTGATACAAGATTTCAACAATGGAATAATTTGATAGTCAGCTGTATCATTCACATAAAACGATTATGCATCCGCTTGTCGTCTTATTAGGAATATACGAGTTAGTTTGCCACCGTTGACGAAGCTCAATTGGAACAGACGGGGAGTACTAAGCGATCGCTGCCGTCTACATGCACTATTCATTGTTCAGTGACCGCCTACTGCTATTTGCATTTCTTAGGAAGGCAGCTTAAAGAGAATGGCTGATTAGAAGGTACAACGTAATTCAATAGTCAATAAACGTTAAAACGTATTTATGGAATGTATATGCAAATATGTAAAGTAATAACAAATACTTGCCCCGTTACGGTATTGGGGAATTTTTAAAATTACTCTTGCCGTAACTAAAATTGTCTTCTGGGGTTACCTTACCCAGTTGTTTATTCCACTGTCGCATGCATTTAGAGGCACTAGTCAAAAATTGTAGATCCGTAGGACCTCCCTAGCCTGATGACCTTGTGTCAGTGCTTAGTGCGGATTGTAGAGGTGGATACCTACTGTACGAAGAATGCTGGTGCCTTTCTCGCAAGCTTGTGCCCATCCTGTTTCTCCGTTGGCGACAAATATGAAAAGAGGTACTATTTAAACTGGATGTCTGTTTGCGATTTTTGCTTAACAAAAGATTGTGCAGCTTTTGCAGAATTAGCCGAAAAGAGCCTATCCTTGAAAGCCACTTTACATTTCGATGATCCTTCACACTTGGATCGAAACAAGACACAAAACTTCCGACAAAGTGATGAAACTGTACCTCACAAAGTCGAACTCACCGGAGCGGTGCAAGAACAATCAAGTACGGGAATTCTGCGCCGTGGTTGGAATAGTGAGTAAACCGTAGTCTGACAAAAGGAATGTCACTTTAAATTCAGCAAGCTTGGCACCTTCGTTGAGAAAAATGTCAAGAAAACACGAACGAAGTTCTTTCATTGGTCGACTGCAGTGTAGCCTGAACATCTTTACCATATACGGCGGGTCATTTGTTCTCCTGGACGAATCTGAATTACAGACGGTTTGGATTGGTAAGGTCCTACAGTATTTATTTTTGCCATCCTATTAATGCACGTTTGGCGTTTGTACTTAGCTTACGTATCGGATTGGAAAAGTAGTTTTCATACATGTAATGTTCTTTGGGCACGGCGAGGTCGACTAGTAATACAAATTCGCAGGTACTTCACGTAGAGTATATAATTTTATTGTTACGGAACGTCCCGTTATAACAGTCATCAAATTTGGTCGCCGGAGCTTTCGGGTGGGACCTTCGACTGTGTTGAGCATATAGAGAAGGGGAACTTAGGGACCAGTAATATCGATGACTTGATAGTGGTCCCGTTATGAGTGGTTTGACTGTGCGTAACTTGTTTGAAGTTCGCGGTTGTATGATATTTACCAAGATCATCATTGGTTAGCAGAATGTGAAGATAAGCTCACTTCAGGCACTTCTCAAAACATAGTCTTTACGACCGTGAAAAGGTAAGCTCTTCGTGTGAAAACTTCGCAGCAGGGAAAACTAACACGTAGCTATAGTTTTTATTAACGTTCGAGACGCCCTGACGAAAGATGAATTAATCGTTAAATGATTGCCGAAAGTTGGTTGGGAAACTCTTCGTGTTCGCGATTGGACATCCTTAACTTTGAAATGGAGAATGGAGTTCCGCGTAGGTTGCGAAAGACTGTTTGATGAAGCTTGAAGTGAACACGACAGATACCTGTTCCTCAGGTTCGTTGCACTTTGATTTGGAGGCCGTAAATGGCTAGTACATCAATGGACAGTGTAGGAAATGTGCTGTGTTGAAAGTTTTTATATAGGAGTGGTGCGGCGTATTAGTCTTTGGAATCCGTAGTCCATTTAACAGTTGAGCAAAGAAAAGCTTGGCTCATGGATTTTTGTAACTTATTTCTCTCTGTTTGCCTTGTACTTTTCTCTTCCTCGAAAGAAGTTATCGAACATCATCTTATTTGTTATTGTTGCAAGATGTACGAAGTCAAAGGATTAATCTTTCCGATAAGTCGTAGGCATGATTGCTTGGTGTACTGTTAATTAATTCTCTGTGTCCGCTTGCGAAATTATATAAATAAGTGACAGCGTCAGCCCGCCTTCTGCCGAAATTATTGTCCGCAGTTGTGCGCAGTGGCTTACAAAGGTGGTTCCAGTGGACATTTGAATTTTTTTGGAAATCTTCTCACTTAGCCGCCCCACCGTCTGAAAAATGCAGTTTCCTTCCTGCCGAGCATGCCACTATGCTGTTCTGGACCTACTGACGCCCTCACCGGTCATCTTGTTCTGCCCTTGCGTAAGTGTAAGCCCAAATTTAAGCCTTTTGTTTAGGCTTAGGCTAACGTAAAGGCAGAAAAGGATATCCGGCAAATTTACGGTATGACGATGTTACGCCTAAGAGGCAATATTCTTGCCTTTCTTACATTTTTTCTGTTGGTTAATTTATTGTTTGTGTTGGAAGTAATGCCACCAGAATGAAATCGTTTTCTCTGCGTTCGTTCCTCCACTGCTTTTTTCTGCAATGTCGCCACCTGTTTTGTCCATTTCTCATCAGCAAAATTGCGTAACAAATGAGGATGTCAGTAGACATAAAGTACAAAGTAGAATGGTTAGTAAATTGGTGACCACTTGTTTTTCATATCATATCTTGTCCAATGGTTAGTATCACAAGAGTACTTTGGAATGGAGCATCCGTGCTCTTGTATCCGCGAGTCTTATGTATTTATCGAAAGCTAATGTTGTCTTTTTGAGGAATTGACTGCCATTGAGATACATTAATAGTAAGGTAGAACGAAACTAACTGAATAAGGAAATAATTTTCCTTTTATTTAGTATTGGAAGCACAAATGTTCTAAGTCTGAATTCATCACTCGTGTTTATCTACTGCCGTATAGTTTGTTAGGCAAACTGGTTAACTACTGGTGGATTTCACTCTCCGTACAGGTAAACAGAAGGGAGCCATGCGTCAACGTTTCCCTGTCAATATTATGATTCTACGGCATTGTGATACGTGTTCGGACTCAGCGCAGAATCCTCTGGGAGCATGTTACGGATAATGAGCATGAGTGGAAAGCTTCACATAGACAAACTCCTTACGTAGAGATTTAAGTGGCAGTATAGTTTATCTATGTGCAGCTGTGCCTATGGTGGTATATGATATGGTGCACTTTGAAGTTCCGCTATGGTAGCTCTTTACAATGGTAAGATCTTTCATTGCGAACGTCATTAGCAGCCCTTCAGAAGCTCTCCTAATAACAGAGAATCGCTTTGTTAACACCTGCTGAGTCTGCATATGTTTATTTTGCTTTCGGTCTATAAAAGTGCGTATGGTTTCGTTGTACGATTTGTAGAGCAGACGAGATCGAATTGAACGACTGTTCTTTCCGTATATCTTCTAGTGCAGATATGTGGTTGATCTTTTTAGTTGCTCTTTTCTTCATAACTGTGAGTATAATTATTTGTTGGAAATTTGCTATCATTTGCTGCACATTTCGGGGCATAACTTAATTTATACTTTAAGCTTTAATTTTCGCTACCTGTTGATCGATGCTTGAATTGCTTTAACGTTTGTGCTTCCTTCATGTATGTTTTCTGGGTATTAAGAATTGCTACGTGAAAATGTTTCAAGGATCAAGTGTTTTTCTTGCTTCTTTCTTGTGTATCGCTTCTGTTAACATTTGTGTCTGACGGACTGTGCATTTCCATTTTTTTGCACATCAAAAGCGATGAGTCAATTTACGTTAGAAGCTTGTTACCTTTTCAGATGAATGGAAAACATTTTTGTAAGACAGCATAAAATTTAAAATAAGCACTACAAGTTGAGGAAAATTAAATGCACGTTTGATTGTTTTTTTTTATTGGAGTAACATTGTTTTAAGGAAGCTGAAAGTAGCCACTATGTCCAATGTGGATTGCCAAAGCATAGTTTTTTAATGGGTGGAGGCAACAGAATCGTAGGTGGTTGGGAAGCTTTCCCACATTCAGTTCCGTGGCAAGTGCGTTTGTATCTGTATGATAATGATCGTCCTGATGGCTCTTGTGGTGGCAGTCTGGTACGACTTGCGCCAGGCAACCAAACAAGGTTTGTTTTGACTGCTGCGCATTGTGTCCGTCACAATGACAGGTATGTTGCTTTTTTAAATTCTTATATGTGAGCGCTTTCTCTTTTTTAATCTTACTATTTCATTGAAATCTATAGTTCTCGTCGTAGGCATTCCCTAATCTGTTCTTGCGTGCATGATTTTTCACACCGGTTGAATACTAGTTGGAGATGTTGTAACGTTTTTCCCCTGAGTTTGACCACGCGCGGCAGCGTTTCTTCCGGTGTGTTAGAGTATCGTGATGATTGATGATCCTCTTACTGATGACCGATGATCGCTCTGTGCAAGAGACTACTGGACAGTGGCAGCTTCGTTGTAGTGTCTAGACTGAGCCACTTCAGAGGGCCTGCACGCAGTCCCAGTGGTTCTGATTTTCAGTTTACGTAGAAAAACTACGACCAACGTCTCAAGCGTCTTAAGATTACGTTTATGATTAGGTAGCCTACAAGAACTGTTGGAGAACTCACGGGGAACAAGACGCAACAATAAAAAGCACTTTTAACGTACACGCGTACGGTGCGATAAGCAAGATACATGGGAAAAATCATGCATAGCAGTACGATGACACTACGGTTCTCAGTTGCCCTTTTTATTTTATAACTTCGCTGAACAGGTAGCGTCTGCGGGTGTACAAGGTCGCAAATGTCCCTCCAAACGGTATACTAATCTTTTTCTGGTCTGCTGAATCCCGCGCCATCGATAATGGCATTGTCGCACCTGCTGTTACGTAGCCTGGCCTATACTAAGCACTCACTTCCTGTGTGTCCACGTTCCGGGCAGAAACGTTACAGTGCTCTTTCTACGAGCGGATGAATATTTATCAGTCAAACAACAAGGTTTGCTAAAAAGTGATAGTTCTTATAACAACTTTACATCGTCAGTGATGGTTGATATGGTATGTGGGACATTTGAGTACGAAGCTAGGAAACTTTATACTTCTGTAAGAAGGTGCAATATTTTCTGCGCGGTACATTAATTTTACTTGACTATGGGGTCTGACGGCGATTTAAATGGGTACCACCTGAGCGGCCTAAGTGTGTAGTGAGATGGTTTTGAATGTTTAATTGAATCGGCTAAAATTTAGTTATTGGCAGAAATACCGTGCTCGTTTAAATAAAGCCATGTTCGTTCTTTTTTAGAAAGGAATATAGATCGCCAGATGACATAGAAGTGGTTGTTGGAGCACACAATTTCCAATTCTATGAACCAGACAGAGTGGTATCACGTGTCGACAAATTTACCCATGGTCAATATAGCCATAAAACAAAAAGGCTCGATATTGCTTTAGTCCAGCTACGTAGAACAATAACATTTACGGATACCATCATGCCGGTGTGCTTACCCAGATCACGTGATCCCTTACCGAAGGAGGCCCCTTGCTATATAAGCGGCTGGGGAAGCACTTATAGCAGTACAAATGTTCATGAGTTGTCACGATTTCTGTTTCAACTTTTCGGTTGTCTTAGGCGGCAGCCCTTCGTACACGTTGCGAGTTGTGGATGTAAAAATTCTGGAAGACGAGGATTGCAATATAGATAATGAAACAAAGGCAAAGAGCTTTTGCGCCGGCCACAAGGAAGGCCGCAAGGATGCTTGTCAAGTAAGTTGGCTACAATTCTTGAAAATACGGCTAATTGTTATGGTTTCAATCTTAGATAAAAGAGAGTGTTAATATTTATGTTTATTCTTTAGGGTGACTCCGGTGGTCCTCTCGTATGTATCGTCAACGACCGCTTTTTCCTTTACGGCATAACATCATACGGCGAAGGTTGCGGACAGCCTGGGAAACCTGGAGTTTACTCAGAAGTTGCACAGTATATTCATTGGATAAAGCGGCAGGCTCGTATATTTGAAAGTGACTTTGATCTCTTTACTGAGAGTATATACCAGCATCAGGTTCAAGTACGTGTGGAGTCTGTTTCCAGCGAACTATATTGATACAGTTTTATTCTGAATGCATTTATTGATATTACAATACAATTGCATCCAACATTTGGTCTGTTGAGTATCTGTGAAAATGAATAAAAGTTTTCAGATTTACAGACCATTCATTCCATTCGTTTCCGCGTCTTCTCCATACTGAAATATGAAATTGATGGAACTGTTCGACACGTTTGAGAGTAACTGATTAGTTTGAAGGAAGTTTAAAGAGAATAGTTGATTAGGAGGTTAATTGAATAAGGTAAATATGTGGGAGCTCCCTAAGCCGGTCACCGTGTGCCAGCGGTTAATCCGCATTCACGTAGGATACCTACCGTATGAAGAATGCAGGTTCTTGTCTTTCAAGCATGGGCCCCTCCTGTTTTGCTGTTGCTGACAAATATGAAAACAGGCTCTATTTAAATAGGACACCTCTTAGGGCTGTTATCTTAACAAAAAACATGGTCAGCGTTTTGCGTAATTAAATGAAAAACGCGTACCCTTGACTGCACGTGTAGATTTCGAGGATCCTTCAAACTCGGTTCAAAACAAAACAGCAAGGTCTCGGCAAAGTGCTAGAACCGTACTTCGCAAATAACAACTCTGAGCGATGTAGGAATAGCCAATTGCAAGCTATCCNCGTTATGGACTGGGTAGTCAGTAAACTGTGGTTTTAAGAAAACTCAGTCATTTCAAATGTAGCAGTCTTGGCACCCTCGTCGAAAGAAAAGTGACAAAGGAACACGAAAGAATTGCTTTCGATAATCGACGGTGTAGTAGCCTGAGCATTTTTAATTCGTACGGTGGGTATTTTGTTTTCCTGCCAAATCTGGTTATGTAGGGTTCTGTTTTGCAAGTTGCTACAGCCTTTTTTCCATCCAGTCAAAAGCAAGACTTAAAGCCGGTGTTGTGCAAGCGTAATGTTTATGCTCGGACCGAGAAAAGGCAAGTTCCTTCTTCATTTGCAGAGATGCATGAAAATATTGCTTGTGAAGCTGAAAGTAAAAAAAACCTGGAATCGAAGGGCGCGTTCAGTTTCAAATCCATTTAGAGTGTGGGTTTTTGAATTTCGCTTTAGGTAGGAATTTTTGCAGACGCAATTCGGCTGACTTAATCGCTGTAAGTTGCATTTTTAAATTTGCCGGCATATTGAACCCAAAGGGAACGATTAAACGGAGAAATAGTCTTCCGCGGGCAGTAGTAGTACGGTTGTTGTTAAATGAAGTGAGTGGTTTTGGAAAAAGGCCGTTTAGCTGTGAGTCAGCTTCCCTATTTTTTAAGTGGTATTTACTCTTGTACCAATGCGGCTGCATTATTGCCTAAGTGAGTAGCGGCAGTAGGAAGACTGATTTAGATACATTTAAACTGAGATGTTCATCTTTTTTATCCGGATATACTGCTAGACGTTCGCGAATAGGAATTGAGTTGCTTTATGCTCGCGTGAGCTGTTGTTTCAGTTACTGTCTTTGGACAAGAGGAAATGAACTTGTTTTTGTAATTATTAAGATTGGCCTTCAGTTAGATTTTTGCACTGTCTAGTCTAAAAGCGGCGTGCAGCATTGCATCCCGTTACAAACTTTGTCCTCTGAAGTAACGGTGTGAACATTGAGTATTTTTCAAAGAGGCGGCCTGTTCAATTATTTGAACACTTCCGTTTCATGAAATTATGTGGCTCCACTGGTAAACTGCTGAACCAACCGATGAAAACGATCAAGTAAGTTAGCTTATTTCTCATGCGCGTCATACACGTTTTTCTTTCAACCTTAGTAGTCTTGTGAAGTTTGAACGAGCCGACTTTTGTCTTTGCGTCTGCTTTTAGTTTTATTCGCTTCGACCTTTTCTCGTATGTAGTGAAGTGTCGAGTAGGGAAAGTCATCATATGCGAGAGCATTTTATGAGGGCAGCATTCGATCTCCTTTATACATCGCTGCCCGAGTTTTGGAATAGCAGAAGCGATTTCATACTGTCCAGTTTCATATTTGAAATGGTGCTTTGCTGTCCAATCATCTCCGATGAAAAGGAAGAGTAGTTGCCTCACGTGTAGTGGAATACGGAGGTCTGTGGGAGACCATAGCATTATCCAGATTGAAATGTAATAGGCATATTAAGCATTTTAGCGCCAAACGTCTAGAAACGAGGGAAGCTTAGTGCAGACTGGAAAAAATTACAATGGGATAAGCGCTAGAATATTCTTCCAACATGTGATGTCACTTACGCAATACAACAAAAGTGATTGGTTGGTTGGTTGGTTAAACGATCTTATAAAGTGATTGAAGCAGACGAATTGGTTGGCTCCTTTGCATTCAAACGGTTCCAGTCGAATTTTTTGGCTGCCGTAGTGGATAACACTGCGCAGACGAAAAGAAGCAACGTATCGATCAGAAGAATGCAGTATGCATATCCTATTTTACATTTTCCTGTAATCGAACATGATTGAATTAAGCTGCAGCTACTACTCAGTCATTTGTTGTCACCCAGTGAATACGGTCCAGCCTGGCGACCACATGCTTCTTTTGCCTCTTTGTTTCCCCAACCAAGTGGGTACATTAGACACCCGACGCATATAAACATTGCTGAATGATAGAAGGTCTGCGCAACGACTGCAAGTGACTATGAAAGGAACTTGTGTCTTACCTGCTAATATTTGAAAGATACCAATTATTCGAGCGGTAGTTCGAGTGATCACATCACGTGTGCAACATGCGGATAAAGTTATGATAGCAGTGAAGATGGTCAAACTAGCGCCAATGCCTACCACTATAGTCGTTATCTTCCACCATAAAGTTGGTATGTCGTCGAAAGTTGCATAACGGCCACATTTGGTGATTATAACTTGCCTGAACGATTCATAACTTGTTGGTTGAATAGCGCCCGGATAATTGCATCGTCGAAAGGAATTGAAATAAGCTGGTATTGTCTGTTGATGCAACGTCAATTCCCCTTTAAGCCAGTAAGGCATATAAAAACCAAATGCAGCTATGGCTGCTGACAACGCAGACAGCGTCGACCATGCGTATCCTGTCGTTGTTAGACTGCTTGAAACCATATTTCAAATGTAGCATTCCAATGAGAAATTTCAATCGAGATGATGAACCACCGTGACTATCAACTGTGTGTGGCTGACGCAGTGACTCATGTGCTAATTCATTCGTCAATTTCAGATGGCGCCACACTTTGCTTGGCAGCTGATACGGGAGGAGATGCTTTCAAATGTGACGCAGCGAGATGCTTCGCGTGATAAAACTCTAACAGAGGTTTCAGGAAAGCAGATGATTTTTTGTTCACTTTTAAAGTCCTGCGGAGAATAATCGCTAATCCGAACGGAAGTATCAAATTGGATGAGAAGGCGAGTGAGCACTGTGTGCGAATTAGCGGTGGAGAGCTGAAATTGTTGAAACGTTTGTAGTGTATATGCCGTTAGTGATTCAACTGAATTTAGTTGAATGATTGATTCAACTGAAGTTCAACAGAGCACAGCTGCTTTAGTAAATTTCCGTTTGAATTTCATTGGACGAAATGTTGGTGATTTAAGGTGCAGCTGTCACGGAATGTTTTGCCACCACTCGTTTCTTCGTCAGTTGTCGTGATTGAATAGGTCCATGATCGTATGGCCTTTTAGCTGCGCTTGGAAAAACTCAGTATCTTCCTAAGCAGTTGATTTGTGGACTGCGAAGAGAATGGAACGTGTTGGCGTTGTTCTCGTTACGACGAAATTTTCATTTCAATGTAAGTATGAACGTTTTCTCTGCTCTAGTCATATGAAGGCGATTCTACTCGATGTCGGCAATTTCATTACTTCATTTCTTTTTGAATGCGTTTTCTGCGTCAAGCTGTTTATTCTGCCGCAAAAATTTACTTTTAATTTTACGTAGTAAGGAAGCATTTCAAATACGTTTTGTTTGAACATGTTCTTGAGTTAATTATTCTTCTGTACTTTTGCTTAGAAAGCAGCGGTGATGTCATGGCCGCACAATTTACTTCCGTCTGAATAGTTCGTGCAGAAGTGGTCCACTTCATTGGTGCTTAGCTTTTTCCGTAGTACCTATTTTTGCATAAATTTGTGTTTGCTAATTATTGCAAATGCAATTGTATATAGCTGCAATTGCACCTGTTACAGAAAGTTCATAAATTCGACAGCATCGCGTATGCTTTACCTTGTAGTAACCGCCCGCAAGCAGAGAAGATGAAAAATTTTTAATTCGTCTACACCCACAGGTCACACAGTGCCACAAACTGAAGTTGCAGCGACAATAGCTGCAGCAAACGCACCCCGTCCTTGCGCTTATCTCCTTTTCTCGGTGAAAGATAATAGGGATAGCGATTTTGCTTCCTGCGCGATAGGCTACCATGGAGTGTACATCACCTTAATAAGGGGACTCCC